>CH002356.1:99907-111779 GCA_000149265.1 Ciona savignyi
ATTTTTTAAGTCTTCTAGAAAGAAAATTGTTTACCCACCTAAAATTTGTATTAATTAAAGCAAAATTTAAATTTGTGGAATCATTTCTTACCATTGCCTGCTTCCGTAGTAGATGATAAAATCCCATTAAAGTTATTTTGAGCCAAGTCCAATAAATTCGAAGAATTTTTGCGCAAATTAATTGGATTTTGAACCAGACTAGTTAAAAGTAATGAATTTTTGCGAACTTTGCCAAGATCAGGTGATTCTGAGATAACTGATATACTTGTCGGCATTTTGTTAAAAAATTCTGATGGATTTTTCGTCATGTCGACAAGAACAGTTGAATTTTTTCGAATATTTCCCAAAATTGAGGAATCAGATGCAGTATCTTTCAGCATGTCAATTGACTGTGCTTCAAGCTTGCTTTTTAAGAACTCCGGTTTCAGTTTCGATGAGTCTTTCAAGTTCTCTCCTTGTGCAATGAGATGTGTAAGAACAGCAGAATTATTCCGCAGGCTACTTAAATCTGTTGAAGTTTTATCCAAATCCAGTAAACCCGAAGGATTTTTTTCTATTTTCCCCAGAACACCATTCCCTGGTAAATCAGAGTTACCTTGAACCATTTCAGCAATCTTTGATGGATCTTTTAATAAATCCAGGTTTAATTTTGATGCGTTTTTCAATGCTTCTGAATTTGGTATCAAATCTGACAAAGTAGAGGAATTTTTTCGCGAATCTCCAAAACTTGATGATTTGTTTACAAAACTGGTTGCTTCTTTGACTATATCACCAACTTTGGAAGGATCTTTCACCAACGACATTAAGTTTGATGGGTTTCTTGCCAGGTCAACCAATGCTGTTGAATTTTTGCGCAAATTATTCCCATCCCCTGGCTTTTCCACAAGAGTTCCAAGATTTGATAATTTTGAGAGAGAAGTAGTAGGTGATTGTTTCGCTGTATTTATAACATCTGCAGAATTTTTGCGCAAATTGTTTGTAGTTTTTGCAATCTCAACCAAAGCAGCAGAAGATTTGCGGATTTTGTTGATATCTGTTGGGTTTTTCACCAAATCAACCAAAACGGTCGAATTCTTTCGTAAATTTGACAAATTTTGAAAAAGGCCTGATTGAGCGGGTTGCTGAGGACTGTCGTTGAAATTTGTTTCGTCCAATTTCAAGGTTTCCTCTCTTAATTCCTGGGGGTAACAAGGTCAAAAATACAATATTTATGTCTTGTCATATTACCGTGAATAGGTGCGAAAGCATTCTCATCGGCTGGTTAGTCTGGCGGTTAAGTGTGTCGCCTTTCAATCAAAAGGTTGCAGGTGTCGAAACTGGTCCGCTAGCTAGTACGGTTGTGTCCTTGAGCAAGGCACTTTACGGACATCTGCCTGAACCCATCGGATAAATGGGTCTTTACCAAAATTGAACGGAACGTATCAATCATACACAACATATTGCAATAACTCCGGTAACCCGATGGTGGGCGCGAGGTGATCTGACGATTGCCCATGTGTTAACCCCCTTGGTTTCCATATTGAAGTGGTAAACATGAATATCCTATCCTATACATTTGGGTTACTTTGAGATCACCTCGCTTCCACCTTCGGGTTACTATAGCTATCGCAGTGGGTTCTATATGATTAACATGTTTCTTCACTTTTAGTACAACTCATAATTCAGAGTACACGCTTTACCCAAGGACACACCTCAAAATCAACCAACTGGCCCTACAACATGCAGCTGACATATGCACTAACCCACTTATTCACCAAGATTATGGTTTTTCAGATGTTTTAAATGGTGTTTCTGTGCCAGCGGCATTTTATCCAGTCATTAAGCACAATCCCACATAATACTCAACTTACATTATTAAACTCATCATGAAAATCCAATTCTTTGTATTTCTGCAAGAGTTGGTCTTCTGGTATTCTGTGGTCTTTCTTTTGTTCTGAAATTGTTCTTATGGGTTATAAGTTGTAATGATTTAAGTTATATTGATAATAAACTGTTTTTTTCCATAATCATGAAAAAACAGTCTCTATAAAGAAAACGTTTATTAAATAAAATTGCAGAAACAAAAAAGCAAAAAACATAACAGTTTACTGTCTTATTATATTTCGTTAGTTTGTCACTTTATTAGCTTCGTTCATTTTTGTTCAACTTGTGCAAACTAATACTTTATTTATAATTCAGAAACTAGAAATGTAGGTGAATTTATAAAAGGTGATTTTTATTTTTAGGTATGGAAAATGCAGGAGAGTTAACACACAGGCAACTGTGTGTTAATGTATAATTTGAGTTTTCTTTCACATATTAGTCCACTGATAGGACAGGATATTTATGTTTATCCCCGTGAATAGGAAAACCAAGGGGGTTAACACACGGACAATCGTCAGATCACCTCGCGTCCACCGTCGGGTTAACGGAGCTATTGCAGTGTGTTGTGTATGATAGACACGTTCCTTTAATTTGGTAGAACCCATTAATTCGGTGGGTTCAGGCAATGTCCGTAAAGTATCTTGCCCAAGGACACAACCGACAAGCTAGCGACCAGTTCGATTGAAAGGCGACGCACTCAACTGCCAGACTTACCGGCCGGACTAAGTGAGGAGAATGGCCGGTAAATTCCTTTTTCAAAGACAAAACAGAGTAACAGGGACAGGTTTTGATCCAAAAACTTTTCAGTTGATGGAGATGGTTCATACCTGGTTTGGCCGCTGCACCAGCACCTGTGCCAGATCCAGATGGTAAAGATTTTCCTCCTCCTTGTAAGGGGCTTGTTGGTTTTGCAGGGGCTTGTGTTTGTGGGACTGTAAAGTAGGGGTTAATCAGTGAAAACTTTGTAAATAAACAGAAGATACTTTGGGTATAATTTTCTTTTTGGTTTGTAAATAAACAAACATGTATGATAGGGATAGGATATTTATAAATAGGAGGAGGATATAGGATAGGATATTTATGTTTATCCCGTAAGTGGGAAAACAAATGGGGTTAACACATGGGCAATCGTCAGATCACCTCGCGTCCACCGTCGGGTTACCGGAGCTGTTGTAGTGTGTTGTATATGATTTACATGTTACTTCAATTTAGTAGAACCCAATAATCTGCTGGGTTCAGGCAATGTCCGTAAATTGTCTTGCCCAAGGACACAACCGTCAAGCTAGCGATCAGTTTGAACTTACAACCTTTCGCTTGAAAGGCAATGCACTAAACCACTAGACTAATTTGTCGGACATGTATTGGGTAAATGCATTAACCATAGACCTGAAGATATTGTAACCAAACAATACAACAAATAATTATCATTTTAAGGATAAGGATCTGTAAGTTGCTGTGAACTAAAAACGAATACGGATACATGTTAAGTTTTTGAAACTTGACGAACAAGGTGAAAATCAGGTTTTTTTTAAATGAATTGACTGCAGATTTGTGGTGACACTCTATATGTGAAATAAAATTCTTTTTAAATGGTTAAACAAACCAAAATTTTAACTGTAAATCAATTATTTAATACACTTCACCTACTGTTCTAGACATCTTTGGTGTCTTATTTAAATAGTATATATTTGTTGTTATTATTATTAAATAATAAGCATGCTGATGTATTGTATCATCAAGAAAACCCACCTGATCCTGCTGCCTTGCTTGCAGCAGCTGATGAGCTTGCTACTCCCGATGCCCCTGTTGACGCTGAGGCCGCTCCAGCTGTCGTGGCTCCTGCGGCTGCCGCCGCTCCTCCACTAGAAGCCGCGCCTGCTCCCGCGGCACTTGCCGCCCCTGCTGTGGCTGCTGCGGTTGTCGCGGCTGCAGTCGCGGCTCCAGCCGTGGCAGCTCCAGCTGCGGCACCCGCCGAGGCACCAGCAGCGGCACCGGCTACGACACCAGCTGTGGCAACATCCGTGACCGCTTTTATGGCTCCTGTTTGTATTTATAATGGTCGTTCATTTTTTACAGCAAAGTAAATAGGCCTCATGGCCATAGCATGTTACCAGGGTACAGAATGAATACATGGATGAAGGTTTTGTTAAATCCATTGAGTTAAAGCAGCTCCCACTAAGTGCCTCATCTAAGGATACAGCTGACTAACTGGTGGCAGGTTTAGGATAGGATATTCATGTTTATCCCCGTGAATGGGAAACAAAGGGGTAAACACACAGGCAATCATCAGATCACCTCGCGCCCATCGTCGGGTTACCGGAACTATTGCAGTGTGTTGTGTATGATAGGCATGTTCCTTTAATTAGGTAGACCCATTAATCCGCTGGGTTCAGGCAATGTCCGTAAAGTGCCTTGCCCAAGGACACAACCGACTAGCTGGCGATCAGTTTTGCACCTGCAACCTTTCGATTGAAAGGCGAAGCACCAAACCGCCAGACTAACCAACGACCTTACATTGGACAACATTATAAATCAACATGTTATTACATCACTTTTTGTGACATTTGCCAACATTATGAGTCACGAATATGATGACTAACCAGGAAATAACGTCTGAACCAGCATCACGGCCACCCCTGTTGCTAGTACCGCACCAACTGAACCCACCACCACAGGCATTGTAATATCTGTGAGGGGTATCAAGTAAATATCCTGTTATTATGCCAGGCTGACGTAGTATTCTATTTCTGTATTACATACAATTACATTAATATGGGCGGGTCCACAGTAGCCACCAAGAGGAATTTAGGCCATAGAAGGCCCATTACTTCAGCGCCCCCAAGCTTATTAATGCAGGTATTAAAAAAAAAATGTTTTTTTATCGGTTTGTATAAGTTAATTCACAGCTCTGTATGTTACACTCACTTTAGCACAGCTTTGCTCAGAAATTAAACAGAAATTAAGAATTTTTTTAAAAAAACAAAAAATTAATTAAAAAACTTGGCTTTTAATTAGGCTTATTGTTTCGGAAAAAAACAGTTCGCTTTAATTAGTAACTGCTTTTTTTTTAATTACAAATTAATACTTAAAAATAAAAAAAAGGAAAACAAGGGAAATTGACTTTTTAGGTCAAGATCTCTGATATTTTGAGCTTTTATATTTTATATCTCTCTGATATTTAGAGCCTATATCTTTTGAGTAACAGTGATGCACAATTTTTTTTCACCCACCTTTTGGGGGTACTTCACACTGCTCTCCAGTGTAGCCCGTGAAACACTTGCACTTACGGTGGGCACCACTGGCGTGGCATGTTCCATGTTTGCAGTCACACAGGTCGCCATAAGCTACGGAAATATTTCGTTATTTACATCACATTGCCTGTGTTAATTGTGTGTTCTTCTAGTGACTGTTCTTTCTAGTTCTTCTAGTGACAGTTGGTATAGGTCATGAAAAATCTCGAAATTGGCTAGGATAGAATATTCATGTTTATCCCCGCGAATGAAAAAACCAAAGGGGTTAAAACACGGGCAATCGTTAGATCACCCTTCGACTATCGTGGGGTTACCTGAGCTATTGCAGTGTGTTGTGTATGATTCACACGGTTCTTCAATTTAGTAGAACCCATTAATCCTCTGGGTTCAGGCAATGTCCGTTAAGTGCTTTGCCCAAGGACACAACCTACTAGCAGTTTCGAACCTCCAAACCTTTGGCTATAGGATACTAGTACTTCGTTGTGTGTAGGTCAATGACATTGGTATAAACTCAGGCAATCGTAAGATTGGCTTATATTCAAAACCGGGTCCAAAAGTTTATTCAGAAGTGTTAAGCCAACTTGAAGTTCACTAAGTTGTTTAGCCATAAAGACACTTGACTAGCTGATGACCAGTTCGCTTTTACAACTGAAACGGGACATGATACTACACCACTAAGCTATTCAATCGGACAATATTTATATTTTAAATAAACTCACCCAGCTTTTCGCACAATGACAGGAGCTTCTTTTCACAATTCACCCTCACCCAGCCCCCTCTATACAACGCCACACAGCGACCTGCACCACCCCCAGACCAGTTTTCAAATTCGTCTTCATCATCGGTAGGATCCTCTGAATTGCCAGTTGGGATAATACTTGTGTCCAGCCATTGCCATTCTGATGGAAAGTTTTAATGGTTTTTGAATAAATTCGTCCGGCCCGTTGGTCTAACGGTTAAGTGCGTCGCCTTTCAATCGAAAGGTTGCGGGTGCGAAATTGGTCGCTAGCTAGTCGGTTGTGTCCTTGGGCAAGGCACTTTACGGACATTGCCAGAACCCAGCGGATTAATGGGTTCTACCAAATTAAAGGAAGGTGTGAATCATACACACAGCAATAGCTCCGGTAACCCGACGATGGGCGCGAGGTGATCTGACGATTGCCCGTGTGTTAACCCCCTTGGTTTTCCCATTCACGGGGATAAAGATGAAAATCCTATCCTATCCTAAAAATCCTAATCCTAAATAATGCAAAACCGCAGGCTAAGTGTTATGTTGGTTTCCTTGTTTTAGTTTTGTTGTACTCTTGTATTGGAGGTACTTGGTAGTGAATCTTAGTGAATGAATTGAAAGCGAAAACATGTCAGGTTATATAGTACGAAAGGCACGCAAAGAATGTAACATTCCAAAGTAAATGATTATTACATGAATGCGGGCATTATTACAGGGCACGCATGATTACAGGGCACAAAATAACTGTCTGGAATCCTGCACGAATTACTGCAGGGATAGAAATTAAAGCATGAACGCATTTCCACAACACGTTTTTTAATTCGGTTCGAGATATTTGATAAAAACATTGATTTTACATTTGAAGATTGTAATATTAAGAAATATAAATACCATAATGTACAAAATGTAGCCGTGTATTAAAACGGTAAAACAGAAAATACCTTTATCTTCAATATATCCACCAAGCCATATTTTAACCTCATCAAGACCAGTCGAGTGTAATAATGAGCCTAACCCCTCTTGTTCAATCTTCTTCTTAATGATCCCGAGACCCCCTCCAAGACGCTTGCACGCTGTCACCGATTGTTTGAAACCAGCCTTGTGTGACTCGTTAATATATACGAGAATGTTGTCAATTGAAGGTAGGAATTGTGCTGTGGATGAATTTGGGTTAACTTTATGAATTTTGGTTCTTGTCCTGGCGGTTAAGTGCGTCGCCTTTCAGTCGAAAGGTTGTAGGCGCGAAACTGGTCGCTAGCTGGTTGTTTGTGTCCTTGGCAATATACTTAACAGGTTTTACCATTATCCACAAATGAATAATTCAAAAAAAGTATCAATAAACTGTCATAGGTTATAATATAATGTAAGCATGAAGTTATGTAATAAAAGTAAAACCTATAGGTTTTAGATTTCCACCTTTCCAAGTATAATGTGTAATAGAAAGGGTTGATTAGTACTTCCAGGAATAGAAAGGGAAATTTAGTTGGCCATGGAAAAGTGATAAACAGGATTTTTCAGGTTTGTCATGATATTATTACTTGGGTAGGGTTGAACAGCTCATAGCAGAGATGATCCATGCATAATGTAGAACATACAACCAACCTGTTTGGCAAAATTCTCCACCTTGGAAGGTTGGGCAGTCACATGACCTCACCCCACTTTTGTCCATTGTGCAATTTGCCCCGTATTTACATGGATTGTGGGTGCATTTATCTGTTGTGACATTACTTTGTTATTACATATCTGAACGATTAGTCTGGTGGTTTAGTGCGACGCCTTTCAAACGAAAGGTTAAAGGTTCGAAACTGGTCGCTAGCTAGACGCTTGTCCTTGGGCAAGGTATTTAACTACCATTGACTGAAACCAGCGGAATTAATGGGTTCAACCAAATTGAAGTAACGTGTCTATCATACACAACACACTGCAATAACTGCGGTAACCCGACGGTGGGCGCAAGGTGATCTGATGATTGCCAGTGTGTTAACCCCCTTGGTTTTCCCATTCACTTGGATAAATATCACTACACTATCCTAACCCACTACTTCCTGTCATCACATCACCTTTATGTGACATCATGAAAACATTAATAGGCTATCACATCACATTTATATGCCATTCCCACTATAAGACATCAACATGTAATTACATCACTTCATGTGACACCGCCTCAATAGGATCATTAGATAATTTCGTTTGATCTTAATTAAATTTTGATCACTTAATATTGTTCTTTCGTCTAGGTTTGGCAGCCGCGTCCGCTATATTTATTAATTTATATCCTTTTTTAATGACGTGTTTTAACGACTGTTTGTTTTGTCGTTTTTTTCCGTTCCTGTGTCGTGATTACATTCGTTTCACATCTTTAAAAACTGGTCAAACAATGAATAAACTATATAGTTTTATATATTAACTAATATATTACTGCTATAAAATATCATATATCACTACAGAGTGTCCACAGTCTGCAATAAGACAAAAATTTGTTGAATCGTTGGTTGTCTACATGGGTTCACAAATATTGTTACTTCACTTACCTTCAGTACAATTGATACCATGGTAACCCTCCATACACTGGCAATAATGGGTCCCGTCTGTTACAACACAAACCCCATTGTTTGCGCATGGCTCCACTTTGCATGGGTCTGAGGATACATGGCATTGTTATGTAACAACTACTTCACATTAGCCTTAAATAAAATATTTTTTTTTACCGAGCCAGTTTCAAACACATGATGTGCTCCGTTTTCGTATAGTAGTCGATATATGTATCAGTCGCATTAACCACACGACCATACTCCTTGATTGAAATTACCATTTCGTTCATAAATAATTGACAAAAACAATGACTGATTATTAGACTGAAGGTGTCGGACAGTTAGTTGAAAAGTTGTAGAATCAAAACCAGTCTGTGGCTAGTCGTTTGAGCATTGCCTTGGGCGGGTTACTGGTACTTAGTAGAAATTGTCTAAATCAGAGATTTTTAAACTGAGAGTATCCACAATGAGAATTGTTACATACCATATTCACAATGATCGCCATAGTAACCTTTCTCGCAATTGCATTTGTACGTTGACCCTGTTATTTCACATTTTCCACCATTTTTGCAGTTTGCATTTGTACAAGGGTCTATAGAAAAGGGAGTACTGTTACAACATACAAAGATATAAAGGTGTCCAACTGTCCATCCTCTTGTATGTAATATGTATGCATACTATGCATTGCAAATACAGGAAGGAGATATTTATTTTTTCCCTATAAATGTGAAAACAAAGGAGATTAGAGGTAATCAATAAATTACCTCATAAATACATAAGGAAGCAATACTACATTAGTAACCGTCAGATAAACTCATGCCTATTATAAGAATACCAAAGCTATAGCAAGGTTTTGTAAATAATTGAGACGGTACTTTAGTTTTACCATAAGCCATTAATACACGGGGATAAACATAAATATCCTATCCTATCCTTTTCTATTCTTTCCTATACTAAGTTTTAAATTGCTAACCTTGTTTATGAGATGCAGAGCTGAATACACACTTACAAATATCACCACTGTGTAGAAGCCTATGCATTATAAACAGTGGCACCATATGTGTATATGAACTCACTTATATTGCAAATCTTTCCCTGGTAACCTGGCAAACAGAGGCAAAAATGATCGGAGCCAACCACTATGCAGGTTCCGTTGTTAGTGCATGGACTGGTGGAACAAGCGTCTGTGGAAAGTGGTGTTTATTGGAGGGATTTGGTATAGATGGTTGGTGTAGAGTATTGCATGGTGTGTGCTTTTATAGATGGGTGGTGTTTATAAGAGGGATTTGTTATGGAGGGAGGGGTTTATAGAGTGTTGTATGGGTTATATTTAGATAGGTGGGTGGTGCTTATTGATGGGTGGTGTTTATAAAGTGTTGTATAGAGTGTATTTTTGTATGGTGTGTACGTATTTTTTTTAAAGAGGTGGTGTTTATAGAGTGTTGTATGGTGTGTATTTTTGTATGGTGTGTAATTTATAGAGGGGTGGTGTTTATAGAGTGTTGTATGGTGTGTAATTTATAGAGGGGTGGTGTTTATAGAGTGTTGTATGGTGTGTAATTTATAGAGGGTGGTGTTTATAGAGTGTTGTATGGTGCATATTTTGTTAAATGGGTGGTGTTTATATAGTGTTGTATGGTGTGTATTTTTATGGTGGTGTGGTGTTTATGGTTATGATGGTGTTGTTTATTTAAGGGGGATAATGGGAGTTGGTGTCTTTGGGGATGGTGATTATAAGGTTAGTGTAATGGGGATGTGGTGTTTATGGGGAAAGGTGTGTATGAAAATGGTGGGGGGTGATGTGTATGGGAGTAATGCTTACAGGGATACTGTATATTGGTGTGATGCCTGTGAGATAATTATGATGGATCATTAGAAACCAATGGGTGTGGGTAATGTGAATGGGCTTGCTTAATAATAGAGATCGTAGACACATCACTGGAACATACTATAGCTAATCAAGCTTTTGTAACAAGATATGTTGATATAAAGTCTTAATATTTCCAGTCATAAAAATACCAAGTTTCTCGCAGATAAAACTTTTCTTTTGATCACAATTTTCTGGGTGCCATTTTTGATCCCCTTTCATTTCCAAGCACGCCGAATTTGGGTTGTTTAAATCCACCCCAGATGCCCAGTTCTGAAAACCCACCGAGCCAGGTAATGTAATACGTGCATCGTCTAACCACATCCATTCTGTATGTGGGTAAGTGTTATTACAGGTGTCACAAATTAATTTGTTAAACGGGCGCAAAACTGTATTTATCATACACAACACACTGCAATAGCTCCGGTAACCAGACGGTGGGCGCAAGGACACAACCGACTAACTAGCGACCAATTTTGAACCTGCAGCCCTTTAGCTGAAAGGCGACGCACTTAACCGCCAGACTAACCGGCTGGACAAAGACAACAACCCGGGTGGTAATGGAAAATAGAAAAACCAAAGTATTGAAGAAGTATTACTGACAGCCCAAGCGACTTTTTAAGATGCCGAAAGTGACAAGTGGGTACAGTGGATTCAAACAGTTCTTTAGAGACCTTAATTAGATTCGATTTGCATAAAAAGGTATGATAAAATGCATGTGTTTGTATCCAATCGGAATGGAACTTTGTAATTAAGTCTTTGGTTGTCTTATATTTTGGTTGTTTTATATTTTACATGGTGGATGCAATGGTAACTTGACTATTAGTGTATTGTGTTACTGTAATATTCACCAACCGTTATTGTACATGTTTCCCCCCACCCAATAGTCAATGGAACGGGAAATATCCGACAACTCGATTATTTGGTCAATTTGCGTCTGAAGTTGTCCCGATTTGATGATCAACAACGCAGAGTTTAGTTGAAGACATCGTAATCTTGCTTCGAAATATGAATAAGTTGGTTTGTGCTCGTTTATGTGGATCAATGTCTGTCCGTCGTTAGTTGGAAGGAAAAACTCTGTGGGACCATAAATGTGGGTTAACTGTGCAGAGGTAATATGTTGAGGAAGTTTAGAACTGTTACAAGCTGTAAATAATCAAGAAATAACAATATATTAATAAATAAAAGTCGAAATAATACAGTTTGGTTGAATTTGGTTGGAAGATACAAACAAGTGTAGCTTAAATGTAAGCTGGGTAAATGATAGTAGCCGTTTTTACTAAAAATCAACTTCTTCCCCATATACCCCTAGCGGCCATACTTAATGCCTTTGTTCCAAAATATAGTAAAAGTGCATTACAAACCATTTTGGCAATAATCCCCACTCTGAAACTTGGTACAAGCACATTGTGTGAATCCTGACGGTAGAATGGTGCAGTTGCCCTTGTTCATGCAGGGGTTGGGTTGGCATTTGTCTGTTGTAATTAGTTTAGTTTAGTTTATTCATTTTTTGCCCCAGTTTTTAAAAATGGCAAACTAATATAACCACGATACAAGAACTGGAAAAGACGACAAAACGAACAGTCGTTAAAACACGTCAATTAGGAAATTATTGTGTGATAAAATG
>CH002356.1:117791-131906 GCA_000149265.1 Ciona savignyi
CAGCGGTCTATATGTATGATCTACAACACATACCACCCACCTGACTTGCAGTCCCTGCCATAATATCCTTCCTTGCATTTGCAAGAATATGTAGTGTTCACCACTGAGCACTTCCCATCATTTGTACATGGCTTAGATGCACATGGATCTGTTGAATAGACATATTTGTTTAACGGCAAATGAATAGGATAGGAGAGGATATTCATGTTTATCCCCGTGAATGGGAAAACCAAGGGGGTTAACACATGGAAAATCGTCAGATCACCTCGCGCCCATTGTCGAGTTACCGGAGCTATTTCAGTGTGTTGTATATGATAGACATATTCCTTGAATTTGGTAGAACCCATTAATCCGCTGGGTTCAGGCAATGTCTGTAAAGTGCCTTGCCCAAGGACACAAACTTCTAGCTAGCAACCAGTTTCGCACCTGCAATCTTTCGATTGAAAGGCGACGCACTAAACCGCCAAACTAACCGGCCGGACAAAGGGCTACCGACAGTGGCCTACCAGGCAAGATACACATTCAATTTCATGCGCTAACCATCATTTTGAACTATTGCAACATTTGAAACTCAAAGTACATTGCTTCTAACCAACAGGTTATTTAAAACAATGTTAAACAATAAAAAAGTAATATTAAAAATCAACACTTTGTAATAGTTTCGGTTACCTGACTGTGTGCACAGGGTATTTCTGAAAAAAAATCTTTTAACGACCTATGTAAAAAAAGCAAGACTAAACATATACCGCTATATATCAGAAAATATTAAATGACCCACCTGACTGACAGAGCAATCCAGTATAATCTCCTGGGCATGTACATTTGTAACCAGAACCTTCTAAGCTGCAAGTTCCATTGTTTAAACATGGCTTTAGACTACACATGTCTGTAGGAAAAATTAGGTGGTTGATTTCCAGGGTTTAATATGTATGACTATTAGATACTGGATTTTCACTTACAAGGATATAAATGAACCAACCATTCACACACTGTGGGCTTCCATGGCCTAAATTCCTGGTCCCAGTAGCTACTGTGGACCAGCCCATATTAATGTAATGTAATGTAATCCACACACTGTAATAGCTCCAGCAATTTGACTGTGGAAAAAAGAGTCTTAATATAGCTGTTGATTAAGCCCGACTTTCCACATGCAAGGATAGAAATAAATCAACCATTTACACATTGTGAAAGCTGCAGTAATTGTACTAAGGCGTTAGGTGTTTTAATATACCCAAAGACAAAACTTGACTTTCTACACATAAGGATAAAAGTTGACTGTGAACTCAACTTGACTGTGGACTCAAGGTCTCTCACGATACCCGTAGATAGAACCTGGATTTCTATCTACGAGGATATAAATGAACCAACCATCCACACACCGTAATAGCTGCAAAAACTCAACTGTGCGTATTAGGTGTCTTATGATGCCTGTGGATAAAGTACGTCTTCTCATCCACGAGGATATAAATAAACCAATCTTTTAAACACTGTAATATCTCTGACAACTTAAGTGTGGGCGTAAGGTTTCATATGACAATATATGGATCGGCCATAAAAACAACATACAGTTAAAAACAACAATAACCAAACATAGAAACACTATTACCTTGGGTACAATTTGTTCCATGAAAACCTTGTTGACATTGACAATAATAATGAGCTCCTGATACAAAACAAACTCCATTGTTCTGGCATGGTGCAACCGCACACGGGTCTGTGATGCAATAATAGGGGATTATTAGGTAAAAGCATCAGCGGTCTATATGCAACCATAAGGTTGTGTGATCAAATTCAGCTGCTAGTCAGTTGTTTTCTTGGGCAAGGGACTTGGCAAATGTTTCCTTTACCCAACGGATTGATGGGATGTATTATAAAACTGAAAGATTGTCTCAAGTATACACAACACATTGCAATATTAACAGTAACACAACAATGGTGGCAAAGTAATCAAATGGTTGTGTGATCAGAGCCAGCCCTTTTCATTTTCCATTCTGATGAATAGTAAAGGATAGGATATTCATGTTCATCCCCGTGAATGGAAAAACTAATAGGGTTAACACACAGGCAATCGTCAGATCACCTTGTGCCCACCATCGGGTTACCGGAGCTATTGCAGTGTGTTGTATATGATAGACACAGTTCTTCAATATGGTAAAACCCAATAATCTGCTGGGCTCAGAAAATGTTCGTAAAGTGACTTGCCTAAGGACACAACCTACTAGCTAACAACCAGTTTCGCACCTGCAAACTTTCGATAGAAAGGCGACGCACTTAACCGCCAGACTAACGGGCCGGACGAATGATAAACATAAATATCCGAAACACATTGCTGTATTTTACATTTCACTCATATTACATTGCACTTACAACTACCAATATTCCACCAACCACCTACAGCACACACCACCCACCTGACTTGCAGTCCCTGCCATAATATCCTTCCTTGCATTTGCAAGAATATGTAGTGTTCACCACTAAACACTCCCCATCATTTGCACATGGCTTAGATGCACATGGATCTGTTGAACGGACATATTAGTTTAACAGCAAATGAATAGGATAGGATAGACTGTGGGCACAGGGTATTTCTGTGATAAAATGTTTTACGACCTATGTAAAAATAGCAAGACTATATCAACATATCATATAACGCTATGTATTAGACAATATTAAATGGCCCACCTGACTGACAGAGCAATCCAGTATAATCTCCTGGACATGTACATTTGTAACCAGAACCTTCTAAGCTACATGTCCCATTGTTTAAACATGGCTTTAGACTACACATGTCTGTAGGAAAAATTAGTTTGATTTTCAGGGTTTAATATGTATAACTATTAGATACTGGCTTTCCACTCATAAGGATATAAATGAACCAACCATCCACACACTGTAATAGCTCCAGCAACTTGAATGTGAAAAAAGTCTGAGTCTTAATATAACTGTTGATTAAGCCTGACTTTTCACCTGCAAGGATAGAAATAAACCAACCATTTACACATTGTAAAAGCTGTAGTAATCGTACCGTGGGGTTAGGTGTAGATATAGCCGTTAAAGCCGGACTTTCTACATATAAGGATAAAAGTATATAAACCACCCATATAATGTAATAGCTGTAGCAACTTGACTGTGGACCAAATGTCTCTCACGATACCCGTGGATAAGGCCTGGATTCTCATCCATGAAGATATAAATGAACCAACCATTCAAACACTATAATATCTTTGACAATTCGAAAGTGCGTTTTATATGACAATAACTGCATCGGCCATAGAAACAACAAACAACATACAGTTAAAACCAACAATAACCAAATATAGAAACACTTATTACCTTGGGTACAATTTGTTCCATGAAAACCTTGTTGACATTGACAATAATAATGAGCTCTTGATACAAAACAAACCCCATTGTTCTGGCATGGTGCAATCGTACAAGGGTCTGTGATGCAATAATAGGGAATTATTTGTAATTAGCGGATAACATTTGAATATTGTAAAAAATATGCATCACCTATAATAATAACACTAGTTAATTTTTCCAGTCATTAATTTTCATTAGGATCATAACTAACTCAACAATTTACTTAGTTATCTTTTTTGCATAAACATCATGTTTAATCAATTTTTATTACAAAATTTGGGATTACAAAAATAATGCGGGAGTTATCACATTGGTCATATTATCCCATGCCCATCATGGGGTTACCGGAACTATTGCAAGGGTTTTTAATAAATTAATATTAATTTACAGCACACTTTACATACAATAACTTAACTTTTAATAATATTTTTCAAGTTAATACAATTGAATAAAGACCTTTCAGCTACCTATCTGTATATATTATTAGTATATTTGAAAGAGAGATAGTTATTTTAAGGAAGAAAATAAAAATTGTATTTTATACCTATCATTGAAAAAAAAGTTTACAACACTTACACAACATTTATTTTACAATTTACACAACATTTATATATTTAAATGTTTACAACATTTCTTTTACAACAGGATATTCTCTAAAAAAATTTGAAAACAGAAAAAATATGAGTTAACACTGGCAAATCATACCATGTTGACAAGTGGTACCATAGTAGCCATCCATACAGGTGCACGTGTAACTTGAACCACTCACTTTACACTTCCCATCATTTAAACATGGCTTAACCGTACATGGGTCTGAAACAATGGGTGAGACATCTCATTACACCGAATTTTAATAACTTTCTTTTTTAAACATGTTCTTTGCCGCTTTTTCCATGTTTTCCAAATTTTTATTAATAGTCCTGCTTCGTGTTTTCATCGTGGAAACAAAAAATAAACTAAACTAATAAAAAGAAACAAAATGTTGGGTTATTAGCACAGTTTTGGTACATGTTGGGTATAATTATTTTTTTATTCTAGCAATTCAAAATTAACCGCTCATACTGGAACAATTGAATTTTATTTGTTTAAAATTGATTCACAATTGAAATGAATAATTTTACAAATGAATAATTTTGGAAACATAAGTGGATAGGGCAGGATATGATATTTATGTTTATCCCCATGGATGGGAAAACCAAAGGTGTTAGCACATGGGCAATATCCGTAAAGTGCCTTCTCAACCGACTAGCTCAACCGACTAGCTAGCGACCAGTTTTGCACCTGCCACCTATTGATTAAAAGGCGACGCACTTAACCGCTAGACTAACCAGCCGGTGGTTCGGGTATGGACATCAGTAATCTAGGTTGTTTGAGAGTTTGAATAATAAAAACATTATTATCTCCGAAACTTGCTTTTATACTCATTGACTTGGTTATTCAAATAAATAATTACTTAATCATGATGTAATATTATAACTTATGATATTATTAATTGTTACATGTCTCTATAGCATAAAAAATGACTATATAATGATTGAATTATTATAATAACAATGGCCACTATATGCTTACCATTCTCACAGTTGGTTCCATAATACCCAGTCTTACACTTACAAGTGTAATCTGTGCCAACAGTCTTGCAGGTTCCCCCATTTTTACATGGTTTAACTGAACATGAATCTGTTGAGTAATAGTTGAGTGTTGTTTGTATATTATTACGTTGTCATGCCAGGGCAGATTGCATTTCGGTTATTTAGGTAAAAACGCGTTGTCCTGCAGGCAGAAAGATTACAAGATTAAAACCAGTCCCTAAGTTGTTGGTTGTGAATTAACAAAGAAATTACAAGATATCTTCTAAATCGCACACTTTTCTTCGAGGCTTAGTGTAATAGTGTATTTTTACGATTTTTATTTATTTTATTTATTTTTCATTTGGGTTTAGCGGCCACGTCTAATTATACTGAAATATAACAATTTATTGCTTTTTAGATGTGTTCTTACAACTGTTATTTTGCCGTATTTCCCGTTTTTCACATTTTTATCAATAGTTCTGCTTCATGTTTTCATCGTGGAAACAAAAAATAAACTAAACTAAAACTAGTAGTTAATCTGTTTATCTAAAACTAAAAAAAGTCTCAATCATATACAACTTTTCGCAATAGCTTTTGTATCCCAGCGATAAGGTAACTCTGATTGCCTGTATTACAACACAACTTTCTTTTTTTCACTCGCAGGGATTAGAATAGGATAGGATATGTTTATCCCCGTGAATGGGAAAACCAAGGGGTTAACACACAGGCAATCGTCGGGTTACCTCGCGCCTACCGTCGGGTTAACGGAGCTATTACAGTGTGTTGTATAGGTTAGGATAGGATAGGATATTCATCTTTATCCCCTTGAATGGGAAAACCAAGTGGGTTACCACACGGGCAATCGTCACATCACCTCGCGCCCATCGTCGGGTTACCGGAGCTATTGCAGTGTGTTTTATATGAGAGACACGTTCATTCAATTTCGTAAAACCCATTGATCCACTGGGTTCAGGCAATGACCGTAAAGTGCCTTGCCCAAGGACACAACCAATAAATTATATATATCCTATTTGTCAACACATCTACTTACTGTACTGGCATTTATCCCCATAAAACCCAAAAACACACTGGCAGTAGTAAGTTGTGGCACCGGTCACAGTACAGACGGCACCGTTCTTACACTTATTGTTCGTACATGAATCTGGGGATTAAATTGAGATTAATTTGTTTTTTATAATTTTTTCTTGAACCATGTAGTTTAAAAAGAAACATTACCAAAATTATAGAAAAATTACCATTATATTTGACACTCTACAATAGCTCCCCTGACACACGGCATTGGATGCAAAAATCTGATGGTTTATTGGGTTAAACAATACTAAGTTATATACAGCAGAAAAATGTTACCAGAGTTTGCCCATGTTTCAATACCTGGTCGCTAGCTAGTCGATTGTGTTTGGGCAAGGCACTTTACAGACATTACCCTCAAATTAAAGGAACGTGTCTATCATATACAACACACTGCAATAGCTCCGGTAACCTGACGGTGGGCGCGAGGTCATATGACGATTGCCTGTGTGTTAACCACCTTAGTTTTTCCCATTCACGGAGATAAATATGAATATCCTACCCTATCACACAATACTTACTAACACCACCAGCACCAACAAGAGTCTTGCATAGTGGCCCAGTGAAACCAGACTTGCATGCGCATGTATATGAGGTGCCATCAGCCAGGCAGGTTGCTCCATTTGAACAAGGACTGCTCGAACACACATCTATGGAAGTTGACTTGGTTATTTTAAATCTAAACAGATTAGTCTGGTGGTTTAGTGCGACGCCTTTCAACCAAAAGGTTGCAGGTACGAAAGTGGTTGCTAGCTAGTCGGTTGTGTCCCACTTTCGTACCTGCAACCTTTCGATTGAAAGGCAACGTACTTAAACGGCAGACTAACGGGTCGGATTAGTGGGTTGTACTAAAACCGAAGAAAAATCTTAATCATATACAATAATGCAATAGCTCCGGTAAATGATGATTGCAAATGTGATATAATACCATTTAGCTTTCCCAACCACTGTAACAAAACATGAACAAATAAACTGAACTGTAACTTACCAGACAAACAGGTGAAGCCAGTGTAACCAGTGGAGCAAATGCATTGAAAGGTTGTTCCAACTACCTGACATATTCCCCCGTTATTGCAAGGATTTGAACCACATGCATCTGTAAGTTGAAATTTATGGGTAAATTATCGACAGATTTAATGAGATTTGGTAAGGGGTTAAGTTGTATCTGAGATGATTCGAGTATTAGAATTAGACATATTGCTTTATAACTTATTGTTTTAAACAAAAGGATACGATAGGATAGGATAGAATAGAATATTTATGTTTATTCCCGTGGATGGGAAAACGTGGATGTAAAGGGGGTTAACAATTGGGCAATCGTCAGATCACCTCGCGCCAATCGTTGGGTTACCAGAGTTATTGCAGTGTGTTGTGTATGAATTACATGTTCCTTCAATTTGTTAAAACCCATTACTCTGCTGGGTTCAGGCAATGTCCGTAAAGTGCCTTGCCCAGGACACAACCGACTAGCTGGCGACCAGTTTCGCACCTGCAACCTTTCGATTGAAAGGTGACGCAATTAACCGTTAGACCAACCGGCCGGATATAGGTGATCGAAAAATATCTCAATGTTAGTCATACAAAAAAGAGGAGTTGTTGTGGGGAAAATCAGACTGTTACTCCATGTAAAACACACAATACCTAATATTACCTTATGTAAAACACACAATACCTAATTCACAATTCTTGCCAGAGAAACCAACTGGGCATGTGCATTGATGTGATGGGAGTTGTACTTGGCACGTTCCTCCGTTTACACAAGGTCCAGCTGTGCATGGATCTGTAATATTTTAATCACTTAGTTTAGTTTATTCATTTTTTGTCCCAGTTTTTAAAAATGGCAAATGAATATAATCACGACATAGGAACGGGAAAATACGACAAAACGAACAGTCGTTATAACACGCCATTTGGTAGTGTAATAAGCACTGTGTCTTAGTTTCAACACAAGACAGATAACGATCATGTTTTTACTTTGAAATGTTATACAGACTACCAGGTCCTAAATGTTTCCATCACTAGATGTTACAACCAACACAAGGTTATGTTTAGGATAGGGGATAGGATATTCATGTTTATTCACGTGAATGGGAAAACCAAGGGGGTTAACACACAGGCAATCGTCAGATCACCTTGCGCCCACTGTCGGGTTACCAGAGCTATTGCAGTGTGTTATGTATGGATCACACATTTCTTTAATTTAGTAGAACCCATTAATGGGCTGGGTTCAGGCAGTTTTCAGCACTGGATGTTGCAATCAAACCACCAAGTGTTGAACTGCACACCAAGTCCGCAAAAGCACTTACACCTTGTGCTCACAGTCAGATTGCACAAATAATTTCTGTGCATCATACACAATCTCATTTAGTCATCTGTTAGGACAGTGGTTTCCAAACTTGGACCCCTTGCAATGTTTTAAAGGCTTGGTGTTAAAGACTAAAAAATTAAACAATTACAACCACAAAATCAGTGTACCGTATAGTGAATAATGGGCCTACACTACTTTCGCGGACCTCCTAAAAGTGCTACACAGACTTTAAAACTTCTTCGAACCCCACTTTGGGAACCACTGTGTTAGAACTCACCAGAAAGGCAGTTGTAACCGTAGTAGCCAGAAGCGCACTGGCAAGTATAGGAGGTCCCGTTTACTGTACAAGTCCCACCATTTTCACATGGATTGCTGGTACAAGAATCTGTACAGAATAAAGGACAGCTTTATAATGGAAAGTCATCTTATAGATACATACAGTCCACCTTTCCTGTTGTTTTGCTATGATTTGTTGTAGGATAGCATATTCATGTTTTATTACTGTAAATGGGCAAGTGCAATTGGTGTAATCATATAAGCAATCTTTAGATTATCTTGTTTACACTGTCTGGATAATGCAGCTATTGCAGCATGTTGTATAAGATTTGATACAATCCTTTTTTAGAAGAACAAATTAAATTCAATGGTTTCATGTGGTGTCTGTTAAGTAACTTCTGACAGATTAGTTTGGTGTTTTAGTGTGTCGCCTTTTAGTCGAAGGGTTACAGGTGCGAAACTGGTAGCTAGCTGGTAGGTTGTGTCCTTGGGCAAGGCAATTTACGGACATTGCCTGAACCCAGCGGATTAATGGGTTTTACCAAATTAAAGAAACATGTCTATCAAACAGAACACAATGCAATAGCTCCGGTAACCCGAAGGTGGGCGTGAGGTGATCTGACGATTGTAGTGTGTTAACCCCCTTGGTTTTCCCATTTACGGGGATAAACATGAATATCCTATCCTATCCTAACAATATTAATGTAGCATGTTCATATCACATGTATAGTTGGGATTACCGATTTGACAGGTGTTGCCAGAGAAGCCAGGAAGACAAGCACATTTTTCGACGCCGTTGTTTTTGTAACAGCTCCCACCATTATTGCATTGCAATGTCGTGCATGGGTCTACATGGTAATACTTGATGTTAGAAACCATACATAATATGAAACCTTAAGAACTCAATCATATACAATAATGCAACAACCCGATAGTGGGATAATATGATGATTGCCAGTGTTATTATCCCATTAAGTTTTGTGAGGTTATGTTGGTATTCCCTTGGCATTTTCACCAATACACACTGCTACTGAAGTTAACTGTTTCATTTAAACAATACACGGTTGTTTTTCTTTAAGTAAGTGTACGTTCATGCGTCAGCTTTTGAGAAAAATCCAATGGGCACCAAGTCATGAATATTTGTGTAGACCCGAGTTTTGTGCATTTAATTATACACCAAAAGTGTAATCGAGATATTAAATGCTTCATTTCTACACTAACCTTGCAAACATGATGTCACTTTACAAGAAACAGTTTTATACTTTGAACTGCTTTACAGATGCACATTTACCTCTTAGAATTTCATAGACATCATTTGTCCATGGACCCCCCTTCCCATCACCTCTGCAATTTGTTGATGGCCCGTATTTCTTGTAGGTGTCCTTTGCAGTTTGCGAACTACCACACCAACCCCCGTTCTGTTGAAAATGACCATTACAGCTTAATCGGTGCTCTTCAGGCAGACGAAAGGTAGTGAGATCGCAACAAGTCACTGGCATGAACGCCGCTTTTTGTGGCAAGGTACATAACAGACATTGTGGGTTAAACTGAAACAGCAGCACAGTTTTAATCTTATACAGCGCACTGCAATATCTGTGGTTATCTATGTTAAGTGGTGGTATGACATGTGATAACGCTTGCTTTGTTTCCCATTTACAGGAATAAAACATTGTCGTATTCCTCATTTGTTAAAGTTTAATTGACTGTTAAGAGCCACAATATAAGAACAGTCAACTACCCAAACCGTAAAGCAAATGAACCACAAATACAGAGCAGCAAACTAAGCTCAAACACACAGGAGCAGCGGAAAAATAATTATTACCAAAACGGGCGTGCGCTCGTTGTTTAATTGAGATTACGACAAACATAAATATTCTTTTTTATCTAATCCTGTTGCATTCTACACAGCAGATAATGTTAAGCATGCAAAATGTGCATTGTTATCTTATTCAATTAGTTAAAACACCAAAAACAACAAAAAAGTTTTTAATTACAAAACATAAATTAATTACGAAACATAAATTAATTACAAACATAAATTAATTACAAAACATAAATTAATTACGAAACATAAATTAATTACAAACATAAATTAATTACAAAACATAAATTAATTACGAAACATAAATTAATTACAAACATAAATTAATTACGAAACATAAATTAATTACAAACATAAATTAATTACGAAACATAAATTAATTACGAAACATAAATTAATTACGAAACATAAATTAATTACAAAACATAAATTAATTATGAAACATAAATTAATTACGAAACATAAATTAATTACGAAACATAAATTAATTACGAAACATAAATTAATTACGAAACATAAATTAATTACGAAAGATAAATTAATTACGAAACATAAATTAATTACGAAACATAAATTTCAACGTACCTGGATAGCGAATACATCGTATCCCTTTGCATTGGTAGCCAGAATACATTTTTCTATCGCATTCGAGCGAAAATTGTAAATGCCATCCAGAATAGGCGTGGTACCTTCTAAGCTTGGAATGGCTCGTGTAGCTGAATCCGCCCAACAACCAAGTGACTTGTATGGTACTACACAATTACAAAAGGTGTAAATGTATTTCAAACCAAGTAGTAAATGTAGTAAGAACCGATTTAAGATTTAATTGTTGAATTTAACAAGAAGAAACAAAACACCAAACACAGCTATAAAAAAAACACAAGTATAGAAATATCATACAACTATAGAAACAATATACAAACATAGAAACAACATACACGTGGTTAAGAGCGTCGCCTTTCAGCCGAAGGGTTGTAGGTGCGAAACTGGTCCCTAGCTGGTCAGTTGTAACCTTGGGCAAGGCACTTTACAGACATTGACTAAACCCAGCAAATTTATGGGTTCTTCTAAATAGACCGAATGTGTAAATCATACTCAACACACTGCAATAGCTTCGGTAACTTGACGGTGGGTGCGAGGTGATCAGACGATTGCCTGTGTGTTAACCCTCTTGGTATTCCCATTCACGGCGATAAACATGAATATCCTATCCCTATCCTTTACAACCATTGACAGCAAATACAACTATAGAAACAACACCAATATATAAAGACAACATACCACCATATAAATAACACACAACTATAGAAACAATATACTACCATAGAAACAACATACATATTTCACAGTTGGTTCCAGTGTAGCCAGTTAAGCATGAGCAGTTGTAGTTAGTTGTTGTGTGGATACAAGTACCATGGTTTAAACATGGCGTTGGAAGGCAGGTATCTGTGTGTGGAATAACATTAAGATACTCCAGCTTTGTCGGTAAAAGCACTGGTGTAATGCGACCCATTGCTAACTAGTCAGTTGTGGGAATTTAAAGATTTTTTAAAAATTTTTATTAATTTTTTTAAAATTTTTTATTTATTTTGGTTTAGCGGCCACGTCTAATTATACAGAAATTTAATAATTTATTGCTTTTTTAGACATGTTCTAACTACTTTTGTTTTGCCATTTATTCCCGTTTATTCTCGTTTTCCAAATTTTTACCAACACCTGCTTCGTGTTTTCATCGTGGAAACAAAAAATAAACTTAACTAAAAGAACCTTTTCCAGTACCCAGTGGATTAGTAGGTTCTACTGTAAAAGCAGCAACATTACTGTTACATACAATACACAATAGCTCTTTTAGTCCAAAGGTCATCTGACGATTTCCTGTGTTGTAGCATATTCTATGCTTATCTAGTTATGTTATCTGGCCGGTTAGTCTGACAGTTAAGTGCGTCGCCTTTTAATCAAAAGGTTGCATGTGCAAAACTGGTCGCTAGCCAGTCGGTTGTGTCCTTAGACAAGGCACTTTAGGGATTTTGCCTGAACAGTGGACTAATGGGTTCTACTAATTAAAGGAACGTGTCTGTCATATACAACACAGTGCAATAGCTTAGGTAACCCGACGGTGGACATAAGGTAATCTGACGATTGCTCGTGTGTTAACCCCCTTGGGTTTTTCCATTCACTGGGATAAACATTAATATTCTATCCTATGTGTGATAACAACGAAGCTTAATACAAGGAAATCATCATATATTGTATTTAATACTATAAAGATCATACGTTTTCTTTGACTTAATAATCTACTTTGTTCTAACAATGTTCGCTAAACGCTTTTAAAACCAGGTCAGCACACCTGGTTTTGATTCCACAATCCTTCACTTTAAACATAATATCGATGGTTAGACATACATAGACTAGGATTAGTCTTTATATAAAAAATTCTTTTAGGAATATTGATACAACATGTATAGGATATTCATGTTTATCCCCGTGAATGGGAAAACCAAGGGAGTTAACACACGGGCAGTCGTCAGATCTCCTCGCGCCCACCGTCGGGTTACCAAAGCTATTGCAGTGTGTTGTATGTGATAGACACGTTCCTTCAATTTGGTAGAATCCATTAATCCGCTGGGTTAAGGCAATGTCCGTAAAGTGCCTTACCCAAGGACACACCCAAATAGCTAGCGACCAGTTTCGCACCTACTGTCTGAGCAATGCTCAATGTAAATAATCAAAACCAGTCATACCTGTTTGACAGTTGACGCCTGAATACCCCGCCACACAGCTGCATGCATAGTTAACCCCATCGAACGTACACGTCCCACCATTTTGGCATGGATTTGATGCGCATAAATCTGTTGGATAAATGTCATGCGGATTATGATTATTGATATTTATCCGCATGAATGGGACAAGATTAGGTCACAATACACTGGTTTTTGGCAATATCCGACATGTGCCTTACTCAATAAAACAACCGACTAAGCTATCTTGTTTTCATCGCACAACCTTTTGGATGATATCTGACGGTCTTACCGACTAAGATAATTGGAAAAATTCTATTTTGCCTTTTAAGAGTGTCATTTAATATGTTTATACTGTGGTAAGACGGTCATTTTATATGTTTATACAGTGGTAAGAGGGTCATTTCATATGTTTATACTGTGGTAAGAGGGTCATTTTATATGTTTATACAGTGGTAAGAGGGTCATTTCATATGTTTATACAGTAAGTCAAAGAGTTGCATTGTGCTTCAGACAGCGAATGGTTGTCAATGGAAACCAGTTGTTAGCTCAATGGTCATGTCCTTGGAAAGTTATTTAGCGGACACCGTCTGGATCAATCCTAAACAACATTTATTGTCGGACTGGTTAGTCTGGCTGTTAGTGCAGCGCCTTTCAACCGAAAGGTTGCAGGTTCGAAACTGGTCGCAGATGGTCGGTTGTGTCCTTGGGCAATGCATTTGCCTGAACCCAGTAGTATAATGGGTTCTACTAAATTAAAGGGACATGTATATCATATAAAACACACTGCAATAACTCCGGTAACCCGACGATGGGCGCGAGGTGATCTGACAATTGCCCGTGTGTTAACCCCCTTGGTTTCCCCATTCACGGGGATAAACATGAATATCCTATCCTATGGCAATAGCTCAGGTTCCCCCTTGGTGTGCGCAAGACAATCTGACAATT
>CH002356.1:139458-150882 GCA_000149265.1 Ciona savignyi
CTGCAACAAAATTATTTCAAAATGAGATTAAAGATTCACCCACCTGCCCCTGTAGTAACAACCTGCGTCCCATCTCCCCATTTCCAATTCAGCTTGTTAGCGTCATTTGCACCGCTTGTCCAGTACCCCACGCTCCACGCATTACCCCAGTTAACACCGATCCATTCCGGTGCCCATTTTGTAAGCCGCAGATCGAGTGCAGTTTGAACGGCCGAATCTTTGATGCTTATGAGTTTGGAGCTCGTTGATTCACAAGCAGATTTCGCACCAAGTTGGGGTAACCTGGTGTCGGTGAACGTGTACTCTATACCCATGTGGAGTAGAGGCTTTTCTGGAAGTTAAGGTATAATCAATATATGTTGATTTGCTTTTTTATATTATGTTGATTTGCGATTTCTATTTATCTCAATTTTCTTTATATTTATAAAAATTTATATTTATTCCAAGATTGCTATACACTTAGATCTCCATTTTTTAATTTTTCGGCACCATATGTCATTGAAAAGTTTCATAGTTTGTGGCACACTGCTAAACTTGAAAGAATTTTTTAAGATGTTTATACATATATATCAGGACAATCGTCAGCTAGTCGGTTGTGTCCTTGGACAAGGCACTTAACGGACATTGCCTGAACCCAGCGGATTAATGGGTTTTACTAAATTGAAGGAACTCGTGTATCATTCACAACACACTGCAATAGCCCCGGTAACCCGACGGTGGACGCGAGGTAATCTGACGATTGCCTGTGCGTTAACCTCCTTGGTTTTCCCATTCACGAGGATAAACATGAATATCCTATATTCTAATTGGGATTTTAAAATTACAAGTTACTGACAAGCAAATATACAATTCAATATCAAAAAACAGCAGCAAATAATACAAAACAAACACAGTGGCATTGAAACCTACTTTTAATGCAGATGTAGTACATTTGGTTATTCAGGTAACTATCGACCCATTGTCCTCCTTGTGGCCGAATGTTTATCGCTGACGCGAGGTTGTTCGGTTCGCCGGGGAGCCAGTTAGAATATCCACTAGCGGGGGGTACAGGGATCTGCAGAAGGACGGAAGTTGTACGGCCGTGTGGCTGAATGGTTAACGCGACCGATACATATACCAGCTGACATAAAAAACGGTCTTAGCAAGGAACCTGTTATGGATTCGAAACTTAAGCCCAAATAAAAAAAAATTCTACTAAGTAACCTGCTCAAGGTGATGCCCAAACGAATAGCCACAGGCTGGTTTTGATCCTACAACTTTTCAACTGACTGTCCGACATCTTCAGTCTAATAATTAGACATTGTTTTTGCCAATACCTGGTTGCCATTTTCATTATTTTTAGGAAGTAAATGGTTATTTCAATGAAGGGGTATGGTCCGACCGATACATATATCTAATTTTACACAAAAAAACTGTTCTAGTGACAAAACCTTTATTCAAAACTGAACCCATTATAATAAAATACATATTATAGTGTTCGGTTGTCAAATGGTTAACACGACCGATACATATACCGACTTATAAAAAAACGGTCCTAGTGACGAGCCCATCATGGGTTCGAAACGGCAAAAAAAGAAGGAAAAAAGTTTCTAAGTAAAAAAATATTAAAAATTCTTATATTTCAGTCGGGTATATTCATCTGTTGATTTTTTAATGACTTCTCATTATTCTAATACCATGCTAGTGCAATCATTATTATTTGCATTACAAAATTTGCAACAAAGAAGGTAATAAACCTTAGAAATAAACTTTAAATGTTTTTTTTGTTAAAAAATGTAATATAAAATTGTTTTGTTGAAAGGTTTTTTGATCAAAGCAACCCAGGACTAGTCAGTTTTTTCCTGGATACTTAGGATATGATAAGGTAGGATATTCATGTATATCCCCGTGGGGTTAACACATAGGCAATCGTCAGATGACCTCGCGCCCACCGTCGGGTTACCGGAGCTATTGCAGTGTGTTGTTCATACGTTCCTTCAATTTGGTAAAACCCATTAATCCACTGGGTTCAGGTAATGTCCGTAAAGTGCCTTGCCCAAGGACACAACCGACTAGCTAGCGACCAGTTTCGCACCTGCAACCTTTCGGCTGAGAGGCGACGCACTAAACCACCATACTAACCGGGCGAACATATACTTATAATCCTCTTATAATGTATGGTTTGTATTAGGTTAAATCAACCTGTGATCCATCAGTCCATATCCACGGCCCGTTGACATTTGAACCTCCAATCCAGTATGGGGTTTGTGATGTCACAACCCATTGTTGCATCGCTGTCGTAATTGCGTTCTGCATGGCTGCATCCTTGATCATTATGAGGTCATAACCAGCATTGGTACAAGCAGCACTCGCATCGGTGTATATGGCCCTCGTGTGGTGAAACTTTATCTCGTAGTCGTTAAATATCGTGGTCCTGTCTGTGAGATTAAGTTTAATTTATTGTTTTGGAGATATTTTTATAAATATATTAAACTAATCCATGTTTTTTTTTAAATAAGTTTACTGTATATTTTTTTCATTAAATTAAAAACTTAATAATTTAAATATTATCAACGTAACGTTTCAATAATCTTGTTTTTTTATGTCATTTACCAATAATACACAACACACTGTAATATCTCTGTTGTTAAGCACAGTAACATGATTGATAAAGTATATTGTATTTTCCGATCCACGTTAATAAACATTTTTCCTTCCCATTTTGTTAGAGAAAAGGATGATTTAGTTTAGTTTATTTATTTTTTGCCCAAGTTTTTAAAAATTGAAAACGAATATAATCACGACATAGGAACGGGAAAAGACGGCAAAACGAACAGTCATTAAAACACGTCATTAAAAAAGGATATGATTTAATGAATATAGCGGACGCAGCCGCCAAACCTAGGCGAAAGAACAATATTAAGCGATCAATATTTAATTAAAAACAAACGATTGTACAATAAAATCACGGTGATAAACATGAATATCCTATCCTATCCTATATTGTATTTTCCGATCCACAGCAAAAAAACATTTTCCCTTCCTATTTAGTTAGAGAAAAGCATGATACCCAAGCAAAACTCACCAAATTGACAGCGATCCCCATACTGCCAGTCGTTGCATGGGCAAACCGCAGTTGACCCGCTAACCTTGCATGTCACACCTCCTTGGCATTTTATTCCGGCGCAGGGTGCTGGGTGATAATGGGTGAAATGGTTGAATATGAGTTAGGATAGGATATAATATTTATGTTTATCCCTGTAAATGGGAAAGCCAAGTAGGTTAGCACACAGGCAATCATCAGATCACCTCGCGCCCACCGTCGGGTTACCGGAGCTATTGCAGTGTGTTATATATGATAGACAAGTTCCTTGTATTTGGTAGAACCCATTAAACCGAATAAATTCAGTTTTCAGCTCAGTTAACTGTGTTCAGAATTGAGGCATACTGTTATATTTAGTCTGTATACATTAGGTGCTATTGTGACGTGTTTAACACACATGGAGATATGAATAAAGACTATTGTACACTGTATTGATATGTTTGAAAGGCTAAGAAGATATATAAGCTATTTATATATTTCAATTCTTGGCAATATATTAATACAACAAAGATTTACTTTCCTTTAAATGCATTTAAACATTTTTCCAATTAAAGTGTTGGGCAATTTACACTAAAGCTAATTTTCACAAGTTATAAAAATTCAAAAGAGGTAAAAATAAGTTCAATTCTGTTAAATGTTGGGTAGAAAATAGAATTCGGGCAGTTAAAGATAGATTGACACATGACAAGCAGGAAGGTGGTGTTTAAATGGGGATCAAATACCACTTAATCTAAGCGACACAAACTTGAACAAACCAGACACTTCGATTTGACGTTAATATATTTGGACAATTTGTGATTACAATAGAAACAAACCAATTACTTATCTCTCTCATTGCATTTCACAAAAGGTAAATTGCAAATGTCAACCGATATTGTCAAATTTGTAATTTGTATGACAATTTCAACTTAAAACAATATTATAGAGGAAATTCTGCTTCCTACTGACAAATAGAAAAAAGGCAAATTGCTTTTGTGATAATATCACTGGTAACTTGTGCATACTCAGACAATAACAATTTAATGAAAACATTAATTTTTATTCAAAACAAACAACTTTGTTTGTGCAAATGTTATAAACAATGACGATTAATGATGCAATAATTAACCAAAAAGTTATTTATAACCTCATGACGCTGAGTTGAAATGGTTCAAATTACGCGACAATTAAAAGCAGTCGTCGCAAGTTTTCTCAGAAAATTATTTTCACTACTCTCTGTTTTCAGAATTGTTTTAACAAATTGCGTTGCAAAAATATTTTACCATCATTTAGAACTTTAATGAACTGTTTTCCTGTGACGAAAACCTACGAACTCAGTTTATCTTAGTTCAACCTTTGGGTGTTTTTGACAAAAGTCATTAAAACTTATAAACATTGGTATCTAAAAGTTTCACATATTTACTATGATGTATTAATTAAATTGCCGTACATTTCGTGGTTGTGTGTTTTTATTTGTAAATTTTTTCGTGGACTCTAAAAATGCTAAACATTTTGGTTTAAATTTATATTTTTTTAAATTTATTGTTTTCTTGGTTGCTAATAATCCTAATTGAGTCAATAGTGTAATTACATAAAGCATTATGATAACTTTTGTATTAAGTTAATTAACTTGATCCGTGTCGTTTGATTGAAAATGTACATAAAAATTGTTTTAAAAATGCTTTAAAAGAAATGAATAAAATTACCAGCTTTTATTTTTCTGCTTTAAGTATATAGAATATCCATACAGAACGCTATAAAATAGAATTTAAATTACTTGCGTAATCAAACTAGCACTAGTATCAGATTTCAATTTACTATGTTCTTTGCAATTGTTTTTATATTTTTTCTTATTTACTAAATGCTTAATTTAAAATGAAAACAAAAATATTCACAAAATGTAAATAAGTAGGATATTAAAAAATCTTTGGGCAAACTTTAAAATTTAAACTCACTTATACTTACTTAGGGTAAATAAACCTGTTATCCTGTTTTTTTTATTATATACTAAGAAATTGTATAACAATTTGCAAAACTTTTAAAAATTAAACTTACCCAAGATTTGCATATTTTTCTATAACCCTAAGCCTTTTATGTTTTTTTATTATATACTAAGAAATTGTATAACAATTTGAAAACTTTTAAAAATTAAAGTTACTTAATATTTGCATATTTTTCTATAACCCTAAGCCTTTTATGTTTTTTTATTATATACTAAGAAACAATTCGAAAACTTTTAAAAATTAAACTTACTTATATCACAAGTAGTTCCGTTGTACCCAACTGGACACAAGCAGCTAAAGGTGTAGCCTCCCTTATTCAAGCACACCCCTCCATTCAAACATGGGTTTGGGTCGCAAACCTTCTTTTCACAGTTTAACCCGCTGTAATAGTTGGTGCACAAGCACGTATAACTGAGGTCAGGTAGCAATGTGCATGTTCCACCATGTAAGCAGGGCTTGCTGATGCATTTGCCTGTAAAGAGTAAATGCTTGCTAGAATTCTTACCAAAAACACATAAAGCCACTATTGTTTCAATTGAAAAAAATGAAAATTCGCTGTCACGCAAAAGCTTGTTGGATTAAAACCTGCCACTAATGTTATGTAGTTGGTTGTTTTTATTCCGGGCACTTGTGGCTGAGGTGTAAACCGACTGGATTAATGGGTTTATCTAAAACTAAGAGCACTATTTCTATGGAATTGTGTACACTGCAAAAGCTTTGCTAACTAGAGTGTCGGTAGGAGGTAATCTGAAATGTGCTAAAATTCACTTGTGTTTTCCCACATTAGAAATAAACACCATTATCTTAAAATAAGTTTTGAGGCTACCGTTATGTTGTTACTCTATCATTAAAATTTAATTAACAACCTTGATTTAGATTGATTATGCTTTAATTACCACTAGGTAAAACTAAAAACAAAAAATGACCTATATGGTACCAATCATAAATGACCTATGGTACCACATAATATCAAAATCAAAGGACTCACTTTTAAGGCAGATGAAATATTTTTCCTCTGTGACTGGACTGTCCACCCACTTCCCGAGATGCCCCGTAACACCACCCAAAACATCTTGAGGTAATATTTGCAACGCCGTACTTTTCCCATTCGGCTCACCAGTCAACCAGTTCTCATAATAATCCAGATCGGATCCTTTTCCTGGCAGAACGACCGCCTTCCCTGTTTCCCATTTCCAATTGGCCCCATTTTTATCGTTTTTTGCACCACCCCAGTACCCGTTACCCCACACCCCTGTCCAGTTAACCCCAGTCCATTCCAGCCCCCATTTTGTCAAGCTGGCGTCAATCGTCCCCTGCAATTGGGAAGAATGGATGGAGATCAGATTAGCAGAAATATCCGTGCACGCCTTCGCGGCCAATGCGTAGGTCCTCCGCAAATTGATGAAGATGAGTTCAACTCCCTTGAATGGAACAGGACTTTCTGTCGGGTAATTATTGGATGTAATTAAACCAAAAAAGGGCAGGGATAGGTTGCTAATGTTTAATGATTAGTATTAAAAGTGAATACTACCCAACTTTTCAGTTATCCGGAAAGGTTAAAAAATTAAACCATAACTTTTATCTTGAAAATAAACAAACAAAAAAAACTAGATTTTTCATTGCTTAAAGGAAATGATTCTAATATTAGCATATTTTTCTATAAACCTAAGTCGTGTATGTTCTTCTTTTTATATACTAAGAAATTGTATAACAAGATGTATAAAATAAACTTTAACTTTGTTTATATATATTTATAGTTTAACCTATATCAAACCTCAAAAACAGTTAAAAAACAGAAAAAAACTCACAAAGAAAAAAGAAAATCGCAAAGAAACAACAGAAAGAAACCCAAAATCGTTGACTCACTTTTCTGGCAGATGTAATATTTGGTTCTTGTGACTTCACTATCCACCCATTGTCCAATAATCCCCTTGGACCCCAGTATTTCATCGACGGGTAAGAGTTGTAAACCTGATATTAACTCTGTCGGCTGACCCAGGTTCCAGTTACTGTACCCCTCTGATGGGTTTATTGGGACTTTTGATGTATCATTCCAGAGCCAAGTACTAGCCCCAGATTTGGTACTTCCCCCAAGCCAGTACCCAATATCCCAGTCTCCACCCCAATCTAAGCGGTTCACCCCTGTCCATTGGGGCTGTAGGAGCCGTAATTGTTGATTGATAGCAAGTTGTAAAGCTTCAGATTTGATGATGAGCAAATGGGAATTCCCCTTAGCGCAGAGTTCGCTTGCAGCTTTGTAACTGACTCGTTGATGATAAAATTCGATTGTGTACCCGTTGTGTTGTATCGTTGTTTCTATGGAATATCAATCAGTTTATGTTTGAAATTACATTGAATAAAATACAGGTTTTAACGAAATATTAATATGTTTGTAATATTAGAAATATCAGTGAATTTTGATCTTTGTAAATTGTCTAGGCTTTGAGTACAAGTTAATCATAATATCAGTAAAAATTGTTAGTTATACAATATCAATAGGCTGTTGTTAATATTAATGCGTTACTATCGCTCCTAACAAAATATCTATAGGTTTGTGTTGGTTAAAATAACAAAGTATATTAGAACAAATACAAATAATTAATAGCTTCAACCATTTTAAAACACACTGATTCCCAAATCAGTTGTTCTAAGTATATTATTTAGTATTTTACAATAAATATTAGGCAACTGTAGCCTTTTCCTGCTATTACTAATAAATAATTAATAATATTTTTTAGCTAATAATAAAAATAACTAATTAGTATAAACTATGGTTGAAAATAATCTTTACTTTATAACTTACCTTGAGACCAAGTCCCAACAATTAAAATAACAATTGTAAACAGAACGCAAAACATGATGTTAAATTGACATGTGTCAAACAAAATGAATGTTCTATTATATAAGTGTATACGTAATGTGTCTCTGTTTCGTTCTGAGAATTTAGATGAGCTCATCTTACAAATATTGCAAGAATTCGTTTGTTTGCAAATACTATTGTCCGGCCAGTTGGTCTGACGGTTAAGTGTGTCGCCTTTTATTCAAAAGGTTGCAGATGCGAAACTGGTCGCTAGCTAGTCGGTTGTGTTCTTGGGCAAGGCACTTAACAGACATTGCCTGAAACCAGTGGATTATTGGGTTCTACCAAATTAAAGGAATATGTGTATCATATACAACACACTGAAATAGCTCCGGTAACGCGATGATGGGTGCGAGGTGATCTGATGATTGGCCGTGTGTTAACCCCATTGGTTTTCCATTAAAGGGGATAAACATGAATATCCTATTTAAAATCTCAGTTAATTAGGATAGGATATTCATGTTTATTCTCGTGAATGGGATCAATTATTATCAGACACAATTTAAACATCTGTGTTAACTATGAGCACTATTTCCATGTAATATTAATATTTGACCCCCATATTAAATATATATATATATCGGCACATATAATACATTATGGAAACAACAGACATATATTGTTTAAGAAATTTGTTTTAATAATAGTTTTATACCTTGTGTTTCAAGTAATCAAGCTTAATATCCCAGCAACCGCAGTTTTTTCTTCCACAATAATTTCCTGTATTGGTCGTTGGTAGTCTTATTACAACGTAACTTTATTGTTACATACAAAATTGCAACTTGGATTGTTTTGAATAAATTTGGAACATTCGGGGGCTTTCCCTGTAATAAAACCAAGATTTTGAAATGGACAAAACTATCCAATTGATGATTTTAAAATGTACTGCTAATCGATATAAATTATTCTGGTGTAGCCGAACAGTCAGTTAATGGACACGTCTTTGAAACTGGTCGATGACTAGTCGGATGTGACAATAAGCAAAGCAATTAGCGGACATTGCCTGCACCAAATGAATTAATAGGTTCTACCTAATTTAAGGAACGTTTCTATCATATACAACACACTGCATAGCTCCAGCAACCCGACGATGGGCGCGAGGTGATCTGACGATTGTCCGTGTTTTAACCCTCTTGTGTATTCCCTTTCACGGGGATATACATGCATATCATGTTTTAACAAGCATTCACACGTTAATTCATCGTATTAATAACCCTTTACTCGTTAAGTATCTAATTCAACTTATAAAAAAACATTCAAGCGTTGATTGTCAACGTATAAACAACCAATCACACAGTGGCTGTTTTATTGACAACTTTAATTTTACTAATAAAACTTTATTTTACATTACGTAGTACCTTGAAATTAACTAAAGATAGCCAAGGCGTAAGCTCCCATAACGCAGAGAAGATTATGGATTGAGTTTTAAATAGATTTTATTGCCCGAATTTGACGAATACAATGTTTAATTTGATTTTGATTTGTAAGAAAAAAGCATACCGCGTGTCACCTATAGAGCTTACGAACTAAACATTTATTCATTGATTGGTTTTATCTTGTTAAGTATATTAAAGTAACAAAATAAGCATTTATAATTGGTTACCTTGTTAGGTCTATTAAAATACTGGTATCTCATGGCGCGTTTAAATGCCCTCAACTCTTATCGTGAACGATAATCGCCATAGGCAATAATTGAGGCAAATATCGCGCTTATCGTTGCAGCGCTGTAAGTTACATATGTTCTTAGTCTGTCCTTTAATCTTGTGCACCAAATTGGTAAGCAACAAAACGATAGTTGTTTATAATACTATTATCCTTTTAAATACATTTGGAAAATTACCAGCACTAATAAATTAATTTTGTCATAATATCAAATGCCAACAGTATACACCGTTATTATCTGATATTCTAATACACAATACCTAAACAGCGACTTTTTGACTACTAGTAAAAGTCTGCATTTAATCTGTACAACTAAAAAGTGCCTGTACATCAAGAATCACTTGTGCATTCAACAGCTGCCGTTTAATCGAATGTAAGTTCCAATCGGCCAGCTTTAAAGTCAGGAAGTAATTCACAATGCATAAAAAGGAAATGTTACAAGTGCTTCTATATCGACAATAAAAGGATATCGACAACACTACTTTGTATTTATTTTACTACGGTTTACAAGTTACTCAATTCTTTGTCACTATTTACAACGTCGTTGTGTGATATTGCCAAAAAAACAAACAATAATGATTCCACTTATTTTATCGAAGGATACTCCTGCTTATCCCCGTAAACGGGAAAAGCAAGAGGTTTAACACACGGACAATCGTCAGATCATCTCGCGTCTACTTTGTCCGGTTCGTTAGTCTGGCGGTTAAATGCGTCGCCTTTCAATGGAAAGGTTGCAGATGCGAAACTTGTCGCTAGCTAGTCGGTTGTGTCCTTAGGAAGGGTACTTTACAGACATTGCCTGAACCTAGTGGATTAATGGGTTCTACCAAATTGAAGAAACGTTTCTATCATATACAATACACTGCAATATCTCCGGTAACCCGAAGGTGGGCGCGAGGTAATTTGACGATTGCCCTTGTGTTAAGCCCCTGGGTTTTCCCATGCACGGGGATAAACATGAATATCCTATCCATATTACATTAACATTTATTTTAGTACACACTTTTCCATTGCCTAGTTCCTGGAGGTAAAATATTAAAAGCGAAATGTGCAAAAGTTGTACGCTGTATGGAGATATTAAGTCAAACAGAATTTTTTTATTAACATTTCCCATAGAGATCAAATCCTAACATGAACTTCATTGGTGTATCAGTCGTGAGCCATTTTTTGTTACATCAGCATTGAAAAACTTTTAAAAAGTTACTATTTAACAAAAAAAATTATTTAGTCATCATAATACGCAACACTTGTGTAGCACTTCAAAAAGCACTAAAACTAAAGTAACGTCTAGTAATGGAAATCAAATTTAAGGAACCAATTACGGAAGAATAATCTATCATTTGTGGTGAGCATTCTAAAGTCATCTCGAATGTTTTTTGTCCGTTTGAGATTCCTATAGATGGCATACAATCATTTAAGTTAATGTCTATGCGAGGCCCGATCTGACCTGTAGTAGTGTCCGATTCAGGATATTTAAACGATTGTTTTGCTGGGGTACAATAGTGGTAATTTTTCAATGTTGGTACCGTTTAAAGCAGCATGAGCTTGGATTCGCACCAGCGATCCTTGGTTTACCTTCCAGCTGAAACACTTGGGCGGTGCCGCTGAAACTGTTGGCTCACATCCCGAAAAGTAGAAGTCTGGTCAAACAGACAAACTCGTTAGTGTATACTCCCCACAAATGCTAGATTATTTTTCTTCAATGGTTTGTTTTTCAAATTTGTTTTGTTGATTGAGACGTTACTTTAGTTTTAGTGATTTTTGAAATGCAACACAAGTGTTGCGTATTTAACGAGTAATGTTTAAAAAAAAATTTTGACATCTTATATATTGTATAC
>CH002356.1:153800-176729 GCA_000149265.1 Ciona savignyi
CTCCTTTAGCATTGACCGGCTAAACTATTTAAATTCGCTAACACGCTTACCCTTAATCAACAGGAGAAGTTAAAAGCCAGTTTCTAATTGTTGAACCGAAATTCGTGTTCGTTACTTCTCATTTGAAGACCAAATTACTATCTTTTTTAAAGAAAGAAAGAAACAAAGGTCGGTAAAATAAGAATATGTTTTAGTCGTTTATTTGTTATATTTGTAGATCGCAGATATAATATAAAAATTAAACAAGGATAAGGTAAGATATGATGTCATGTTTATCTCGATCAATGGAATAATGCAAGGAAAGTTACCACACAAGAAATTGTCAGATTACCTCGCACCGTCGGGTTATCAGAGCTTTAATAATGTGTTTTGTACAATTAAAACGTTGCTTCAATTTATTGGAATCCGTTAATACAACGAGATCAGGAAATGATACTAAGTTTTTTTTACCGGCAAATGAAAAGTTTTTACTAAGTTTCGAAACCATAATGGGCTCGTCCCTAAGACCGTTCACCAATCTAGAATTCGGTATAGGAATCGGTTGCTTCAACCATTCGGCCATGTATACTAAGATTCTTGCCCAAGGACACAGCCGACAAGTTCGCCACCAGTTACCACCCTTTGTCTGCAAAGCGACGCAATAATCCAACGCACTAAGGAACTATTTGAACGAATTTAGCGCCTAAATTTAAATTTTACGAGACAGCTTAGAACATTGTAGAGAACTAGAGAACATTGGAAAACACAACAAACCGCATCGTTGCCGTTTTTGTCTGACATCTAATTGTGTTACATTTTAAATCAAACAATCTTACAGTTAAATAATCGTTATGTTATCTCAGGTTTACATGTTTGGACCAAGTGAAAAGCAAAATGCTTTCAATGAATTTTTGGAGATCGGTTCAGATAAAAGTACGTTAGTTTATAAATTGGTGTGATGGGATAGGAGGATAGGATACTCATGTTTATCCTCGTGAATGGAAAAATCAAGGGGGTTAACACACGAGCAATCGTTAGATCACCTCGCGCCCATCGTCGGGTTATACTAGAGATATTGCAGAGTGTTGTATACGATAGACCCGTTCTTTCAATTTGGTAGAACCCATTAATTCGCTGGGTTCAGGCAATGTCCGTAAAGTGTCTTTCCCTTGGACACAACCAACTAGCTAGCGACCAGTTTCGAACCTGCAGCTTTCGATTGAAAGGCGACGCACTTAACCGGCAGACTAACCGGCCGGATAGTTTCGATCCGTACAACTTCCCCCAGACGAGCGACTCTCCACAACAGTGTACTCTTTTCACAGTTGTTCCAAATGTGGAAATTGACATCCACAACGATAATTTGTTCCTAATGTGTTCCAGTGGAACTACCGGTGCACCAAAGTTGACGCAACTGACAAACTACGGCGTGGTGGCAACTTTGCAGATGAGCAAGTTAGTAGGAGGATAGGATATTGATGTTTATCCCCATGAATGAGAAAACCAATAGTGTTAACACACGGGCAATTGTCATATCACCTCGCGCCCACCGTCGGGTTACCGGAGCTATTGCAATGTGTTGTGTATGATACATATATACGTTCCTTTAATTTAGTAGAACCCATTAATCAGCTGGGTCAGGACAATGTCCCTAAGGTGCCTCACCGAAGGACACAACAGACTTGCTAGTGACCAGTTTCAAACCTGAAACCATTCGACTGAAAGGCGACATACTTAAACACCTAGACTAACCTGTCGGACAAAGTGCGAGATGAGATTAAATATTGTCTATTCCTTAAAATAAAAATAAAAACGCAAGAAGTATATCGTATGTCGTATGTCAGATGACCTCGTCCCTACCCTGGGGTTATTGAATTTATGCAGTGTGTTAAATAAGATATTTATGATTAGACAGAATGGTACGAAGGAGCTAATGGGTTGGATAAAGATATGGCAAACAAATGCTCAATTAAAAGATAATTAAAATGCTTACTATCAATTAAAACATGTAATTCTTAATCCAATAAAGATGTACCACTGATATAATGTATACTATTCTTGGATAGTGTTAACGAACTACTTTTCAGGATACCATTAAAGCGCAGTCCGGATAGCATCGTTTACAGTATAACGCCAACATTCCATGTGGGATCTATTGCGTTTGTATTCACCCACTTAATACAAGGCTGTACACATGTGATGCCTTCTCAATACAATCGTGATCAACTACTTATGGTCATTAAGAAGTACAACGTAAGTTGAAAAATTAGATTGTATGCTTTTTGGTTTTCTAATATAAACAAATTCCGAATATCAGGTAACCCATTTGGAGATCTATGCATCCGTGTTACTGGATCTAGTAAAGTCTGCAGATGTTCAAAGACAAGATTTTTCTGGTGTTGTAGAGATTGCTACTGGGGCAGCAACCACATCGAAAGAAGTGAAACTTCTCGTAAAGACGAAATTGGGCGTTCAACGTTTGATTGACAGTAAGATAAAGTGAATATTGAATATAATATTCATGTTTATCCCAGTGGAAAACCAAGGGGTTGACACACGAGCAATCGTCAAATCACCTCGCGCCCACCGTCGGGTTACCGGAGCTATTGCAGTGTGTTGTGTATGATTCACACGTTTCTTTATTTTGCTAGAATCCAATAATCCGCTGGGTTTTGGCAATATCCGTAAAGTGCCTTGCCTAATGACACAACCGACTAGCTAGCGACCAGTTTCGCACCTGCAACCTTTCGATTGAAAGGCGACGCACTTAACCGCCAGACTAACAGGGCGGACAGGTATCATTTATTTCGTTATATGTTAACTTTGCATTTTAAGGTTATGGACTTACGGAAGCACTTCCCGTAACTCTATTCGACGCCACTTTATCTAAACTAGGCTCCGTTGGATTTCTTATGCCGAACGTTAACTTAAAGGTAACGAACATGTTAACGATATGTCGAACCAAGTTTAAGTTTTGTCAATTTTTTTGGTAAAATAAATTAAATTCGGTAAACTGTCAATTTTAGAAAATGTAGTCAATACCAATGAAAAAGTACAAAAGCAATTATGGTCTTAACTTTGATTGTTTTTCGAGAGTGAAGACGTCTACAAGGGAATTGGTTACACACGACCTATCGTCAGATCACCTCGCGCCCACCGTTGGGTTATCGGAGCTATTGCAGTGTGTTGTGTATGATAGACACGTTCCTTTAAGTTGGTAGAAACTATTAATCCGCTGGGGTCAGGCAATGTCCGTAAAGTGCCTTGCCTAAGGACACAACCGACTAGCTAGCGACCAGTTTCGTACCTGCAACCTTTCAATTGAAAGGCGACGCACTTAACCGCCAGACAAACCGGCCGAAAAATTGCATAGCAATGATTTTGTTTGTTCTTATAATGTTGTTTATACACGCGATATCTGGATTTTATTTTTTGTTTGCACAAACAAAATTAAAAAAAAATAACATTTTATCATTTATTTTAATTGTGATGTTACATATGCCTGCAGTGGTTGTTAACACACAGTCATCTTTCTATGGTTTGGATACCTTTAAAAGTAAATTCTTATAACGAAGGTGGTGGACATTGAAACGAGAAATAATCTCCATGCTAACGAAAAGGGGGAAATCATCGTCAAAGGGCCTCAGGTAATGTTTAACAAGATCATTAATTTATTTGTAAATTCATACCAGTAAACATATGGAAAAATATAAACACTGTTATCAGTACTAATATATTCGTACTCTCTGTTGTCATCGTTAAAAATATACAGGATTTTAAAGAATGTAAGAATGACCTAAAGACAGTATTAAAGTGTTTCCATGATATATGAGGTTTCATGAGATTACTTGGGTAAATCGAGCGTTCAAAACCAAAAAATTTGTTTCATAACATTTGTTAAAACAAGCTTTAAACAAATAAAGTTAGGGTTATTTATTTGCAGCTGGCAAAGGGCTATTACAAAAATCCCGAAGCTACAAAGAAAATGTGCGATAAACACGGATGGTTAAAAACTGGCGATATTGGATACTTTGACGAGGATGGCAATATTTATATCACCGATCGACTTAAAGATGTCATAAAAACAGGGGGAGTTCAGGTTAAAATCTTGTAAAATTATTGTATGGCAATTTAAAGGAGATACAATTAGAAACAAATGCTTCAAATTATTTTGAAGGTTTCGCCTTCTGAAATTGAAAAGGTTCTCATTCAACACCCTAAAATTGCCGATGTTGGGGTGGTCGGTGTTCCAGACGATGTTAGCTGTGATGGGGAAGTCCCGAAAGCGTTTGTTGTAAAGAAAGATCCAACTTTAACAGCGGACGACGTCAATCAATTTGTACAAGGTTTGTTCTTATGTTAATTGTCTATGAATTCCACTTCGTTTAGTTTATTAATTTTTTGCTCCAGTTTTTAAAAATGGCAAACGATTATAATCACGTTACAGGAACGGGAAAAGACGGCAAAACGAACAGTCGTTAAACACGTCATTAAAAAAAGGATATAAATTAATAAATATAGCGGACGCGGCCGCCAAACCTAACTAAACACTTTATACTGCTATAAGTTTGACGTTTATTCCAGATAAATTAGCTGCATACAAACAACTACGTGGAGGGGTGACATTTCTAGATGAGTTACCGAAAACTGGAAGTGGAAAAATTCTCAAAAGAATTCTCAGACAATTGAAATAGACTTAATTCCATGGAATATATACTTGTACAAACCTAAGCATTAATCTGATTCGTGTTATTGTAGCATATATCGCTGCCAAAAATAATGGAAACCACTGAGGCACTTAAAAAGGTCAAAAGAAATCTTGATATAATTCAATTTTTGGTCCTTAGATTTATAGCGTACAACTAATGAAATCATCTCTATACATGGCCGGATCTGGCATATGGTAGAGTCCGAGTGAAGTAAATGTCGAAAAATAGGGTGTTTCTTTTAATTCTTGGTTTTATATCTCCGGTGATAGATGCTTTTAAATTCTTGGTTTAAAACCTTAAATTGTCTGTAACATTTTTTAAAGTTTAAATCAAATTGGACAACTTTTGAAGCATGTCCGAGAGATAGAATAGGATGTTCATGTTTATCCCCGTGAATGGGAATAACATGGGGGTTAACACACAACCAATTGTCAGATCACCTCGCGCCCATCGTCGGATTACCGGAGCTATCGCAGTGTGTTGTATATGATAGACACGACATTTATTGCATGTGACAATCATGATTCGGGGACAAATTTGAATTCGAAGTTAGATGTTTTCACGGCAAAGTCTCCATAGGCTTATTGTCCTAAATGTCGTGGTTTGCATATCGATATCCCGTTATTTAACAACTCATTTCATTAAATCTGATCTAAATTGTAGCTTCCTGTTAAGCGCGATGCTCGAAATAATCTAAATTTTCAGAAAAGCAATTCATGATGATGTTGGCGACTGCGGGGAATTCCCTGTGTCTTACTATTCAATGCCAATGACTGTTACAATCATGATCCATGGACAAATGGTAATTTTTAACATAATTTCGAAGGAAAATTGTTACTTTGTTATATTTTGAACAAAATTGGTTAACGGACGAACATTTCACCCCTTGGGTTTTAAATTAAAGCATGTTGGTAATAAATAATAAAGCGCTATGGTGAAAACAAATTCTGAAAAAGTCTGAATAAGTTTTACACGGCTTCGGTGTGCTTATCGCAAAAAAAATTATTTTCTACATTACTAGGTTATTTTATCTGACACGTTTTAAAGTTTAAGTCCCATTCGACGGCCAATTTCTCCATTTTCTCCTTTTCGGAGAAAATGTTCGTGACAATTTTACGTAAGACTTAAAAAATAACAATATTTGTCCAATTTCTTCAGATGATTTATTCTCAAATGTAAATAAATCAATAAGAGTATATAGGTATTGGTTCATTTGAAACTCGCCCCCTTTTTAAACCACTGTTGTAAGGAATTTCTTGCGTTAATAGCGGCCACGTGATAAACTATAAATACCTGGAAAATTCGACAAAATGGACGACGATGGGCAGACAAAACCAAGCGGGTTAACCGTTCCTTTATACATTGGGCGCTGCTTATTATGACCACATAGAATATGACCAGCCGCTTATTATGACCAATTTGTTACTGTTCGAATTTTTTTCCAATTAAAATTCTCCGTTTAATATGCGGAATTTCGGATAATATGACCACTAGGTTTACTAGGTTATTTTATCTAACACGTTTTAAAGTTTAAGTCCCATTCGACGGCCAATTTCTCCATTTTCTCCTTTTCGGAGAAAATGTTCGTGACAATTTTACGTAAGACTTAAAAAATAACAATATTTGTCCAATTTCTTCAGATGATACCTATAATTAGTGTTTATAAAGAAATTTAAAACTGATAAATCCGTACTATTTTAAGTGTCTGTCCTAAAATTTTATTCGGTAAAAAATAATTTCGACATAAAAAAGGGACCAAAAAAAACATTTTTTTGAAAAAGGGACACTCAAATATCATAGTAAATTTGACTTAAACACTTTTATTTTATGCCGTATTTATCACTTAAAAGCCTAGTTCCACACTTACAATTTCTCACTTATATTACTTGTATATAGATAGTAGACGCAGTTTAGTTTTCAACCAGCCATTTATTATGACATTTGCACAAGCATCATCACTGATTACCTAAGAATAGTTGTACAATCACGTCATTAATAGAACGCAATAAGCACTTACTTAGAATATAACGGGAAGTTATATAACAGTCTCATTTTTTCATAAAATGTTCGCCAGTGTTAAGAGACATTTGCGTTTACAAAAAAATCTGTATAAGCGTTGAGTACGTTGGTAAAAAGAATGTTGAATGTCCACGATTAAGTTATAAATCGTCTTCTGCATGTCACACGCAACACATGATCATCAGCAAAAAATAACTCGTTTTTTTATTCTTATTTTTTATCGAGCCAAGTTTCGAATTCGTGATGGGACTCACCAGGGCTGTTTTTAGTATAAGAGTCGGTATATGTATCGGTCGCGTTAACCATTCGGCCAAACGACCTTACAGGATAGGACATGAGATTCATCTTTATCCACGTGAATGGGAAAACCAAGGGGGTTAACACACGGGCAATCGTCAGATCATCTCGCGCCCATCGTCGGGTTACCGGAGCTATTGCAGTGTGTTGTATATGATAGACACGTTCCTTCAATTTGGTAGAACCCATTAATTTGCTGTGTTCAGGCAATGTCCGTAAAGTGCCTTGCCCAGGGACACAACCGACTAGCTAGCGACCAGTTTCGCACCTGCACAGCTAAAACTAACTCTTAGAGAATATCGGAATAATATCCGCATTAAGTGCCATTAGTTTCTACGAACAGTTACTCAGCGGTTTCAAATATTCTACATTACATCGACTGTACAACAAGGTAGAATTACCGGAAAACCTATGATAAAGTTTTCTAGAAACCAAACAAATCTAAAGTATACGGAGAATAATACGGGAAGTTAAATGACGTGTCTACACAGGGCATATTTAAAATTTAACTTAAATTATTTTAATTCTAGGATAGTGTAAACAAATGTAACATAGGTAGACTGCTGAAGAATTTGTAAATTGCATACATTTTTGCTTTTCGAAAATTAGAGTAAAATATGAATTTTGTTTGTCTGTTGTTAATTTATCTTTTCTCTGCTGGCGATTATGCAAGTAAGTAAAATAGAATATATATAAATTAATTGAAATTGACGCCAATTAATAATTATTTAAGTTTAATTTGTCAACAAATTGCATGTATTTAGGATAGAATATTCATGTTTATCCCCGTGAATGGGAAAACCAAGGGGGTTAACACACAGTTAATCGTCGGGTTACCGGAGCTATTGCAGTGTGTTCTGTTTAATTCACGCGTTCCTTCAATTTAGTAGAACCCATTAATCCGCTGGATCCAGGCAATGTCCGTAAAGTGCCTTGCCCAAGGACACAACCGACTAGCTAGCGACCAGTTTCGCACCTGCAACCTTTCGATGGAAAGGCGACGCACTTAACCGCCAGGCTAACTGGCCGGACAAATTAGTTCCTCCAATTATTCCGTAGATGGATCAGCGACAATTAAAGGATCAACCGACCTATTTTTATCACCTGACACACCGAAATCGAACATCAAAATCGACTACGACACATGCTTGCACTTTGTGCCTTACCACATCCGAGCTACCGTTCGCCCCTATAACCCGACTGGTCCAGAGACTTTCAACGTCACTGTTGTGAAGATTAACTACTACCACTTTATAATTCAACTGGAACGCACAGATCGCAATTCGGGTTGGAGAGGGGCTTTAAAAATCGACTGGGAGCTTTTTTCGGTATCAGGTACAAGATCTCCAAATCTATATTGAGCATATTTTACATCAGTTTTGTTCATTGTTTTGTTAACTGTTTTAGATATGTTTATTGTTTGATTTTTTCCTGCGAATGGTAGGTGTACAACTTGTACAACATTAACCCAAAGTGTTAGAATTATAAGAAAATCGGTGTATAGGCCTAGCAAGCAAGAATATCTAAAAAAATAGTTAGAATGTCTTCATAAAACTTTATATATTTTACCAAAGTGGTGCATTGTTTTAACCGTCTATGTTTTAGGTGAACACATAAGTTTGTATCCATTCGACTTAAAGTTTATAATTACGCGTTATGCAAATATCAATGGTATTTATTCGCTTTACGTCACCACTAAGTTTCGTTTACCAACGGAATTATAAACAATGTATGTATCGTAAAAGGAAACAATCGTAAACATATGTTGTGATTTTAAATTGCAAAATATTTTGCATGAAAAAAGTATATTTGTTAAATATATTAGAATAATATGTTACATAAGCCAGTATAGCCTGTGTAACATCAGCATTTGTTTACTTATTTTTAACTATTTCTTAACAGATTACATAACAACAACGGCCACCCTGCAATATATTTTTGTAATATATTAGAACAATATGTCACATAAGCCAGTATAGCCTGAATAACTTCATCATTCGTTTACTTAGTTTCAGCATTTGTTTACTTGTCTATTTCTTAACAGATTACATAACAACAACGGCCACCCTACAATATAGCGTCGACTATGATTGGAACCTACAATTCACTTCAAGCAATTCCAAAGTATCTGCTGTTTATAACCAGGGAACCTCTTCCATACATGCCAACCAAACTAACCCAAATCTTCAACCTCGGCTTTCTACTTCGAAGCAAAATGGTCACCGTTATCTTGTGTTTGATCAAGTCCCACCTACCAAACTCATTGCGAATATTGATCTGAACCCAAGTCCTGGGCAACGAGACTTGGTAACTGTGTTCGTTGCTTACAGGATCGACGATCTCCCTCCCAACGCGTTGGACGTTTTCGTCAACGGTCTTTTCGGCAATGATAGACCAGGATGGAATAAGTTTGTCGCATTTCGTGTTCAACCTACATATCCGATGACAATAGGTGGGGCAGAACCGGATAAAACTGAAATAAGTTCTTTTCCTGTTAATGCGAACCCAAAAACCGTTGGTATTTGGAATATCCTCAGCGTTCAATGGGATGTCGATGGTGGCGTTGGCGGCAGTAGCGTTTGGTGCAACGGGAAATTACTTCAACGGTTTCAAGCCAAGACGTATCCCTCGGATACAGTGCTCACAATAGGAAATATAGACTCATTTGGGACAAAGCCCACGCTTGTGTCTATCGGCGAACTTATACTAATCAGGGATATTGTAATCACCGACGAGGTAATGAAGGAATACCACCAGCACCTTGTATATAAGTGGGGCGTAACTGCTGATCCTATTAGTGGTTAAAACAAAAGTAAATTTTGCCGTCTTTTCCTGTTCCTTTGTGGTGATTATAATTGTTTAAAAAAATGATAAACTATATTAAAAGTTGTATACCCGGTAGACTTCAATTGTCTGCCCGAAAATACATTTTGTGAATAAATTTAGCTCTTCTACTTAAAAAAAATTGTGAATTGTTAACGGATTTTAGCGGATTGTAAATTAATTTTTATTGTATAAAGCGTTGCACATATACAAACCGCCGAACTATTATAATAATAATGAGCGTTAACTACGTATTAACCAACCCCAATATGTAAATTACATTTTGATTGTACCCGATATATAGCCTACTATTTACCTTATATATATATACAGTGGAACCCCGCTTGACGACCACCTCGATAACACGACCACCTCACTATCAGGACCACTTTATTGCGGTCCCAAATAATTTACTATAGTAATGCATTGCATTCTGTTTCAATAACGCGACCACCCCGGTTTCCAGACCAGGACCGCCATTTTTTGGTCCAAAACTTCAAATTTAACTCCGCTAAAGCGACCACACATGCTCAATAATGTGCTTTTGTCACCAAAATATTAAGTTTAAATTTCTTTTGTGATCAAAACAATAGGTTTACATGAGCGCGTACGCACACACAAAGAAAATTGTGGCTAACATGGCTAACAGAACTAAAATTTATAAGATAAATTTCAGAACTAACAGTTGTTTAAAATCTTTTTGCAAAAAATAATGGCATTTAGTTAAAATTTAGTAAAAAGGCAAACGTTTTGACTGCATATAACGACAACTTGCTTTAAAGCAAAATTCACTAACTCGACCACCCCGCTAACGCGACCGCTTGATGACGGTCCCATAGGTGGTCAGGTAAGCGGGGTTCCACTGTATATGTTTGTGTGCAATTATGGTCCCTACCTATAAACGGTATATTTTGTACATGTGTAATTTGTTTTTGCATCAACTGATTTTTGTCTATGTGTAATTTGTTTTTGCAAGCATAAACTGATGGCTACTTAAATTAAAAAATCGAACTTGACCATGTTCAGTTAACAAAGTATTGTTAAAAGTATACCAACGTTCGGTCTGATAGCTTTGATCTAATTGTTGGCAATAACTGAGTAATTCCTCCAACTAAACATTGTTAACCACATGTTTAACCCCCACTATTTCTATACGTCAGATTAGTCTATTGTAGTGTCCCTTAATAGAGAGTGTTCTATTAAGGGACATTAGTCTAGTGGGTTAGTGCGTCGCTATTCAGGATAAACTAATCGGTTTCATAGTTTGTCCGGCCGTTGGTCTAGCGGTTAAGTGCGTCGACTTTCGATCGAAAGTTTGCAGGTTCGAAACTGGTCTCTAGCTAGTCGACTGTGTCCTCGGGCAAGGCACTTTACGGACATTGCCTGAACCCAGCAGATAAATGGGTGCTACCAAATTGAAGGAACGTACTGCAATAGCTTCGGTTACCCGACGGTGGGCGCGAGGTGATCTGACGATTACCCATGTGATAGCCCCCTTGGTTTTCCAATTCACGGGGATAAACATGAATATACTATCATAGTTACCAAATTAAATTTATTTTACATGTGCAGTTAAACAATTAAATATAATTAGTATAATACTACCGTTTAGTTTTAGACTATATTTATTTGATAATGGCGGATTAAAAAATAACCCAATTACTATTTTTTAAATAATATGTCGAATTTTGGGATGAGTGTAAAGCGTTCCTTTGAGGTATTTACCACAATTCAGATAGCACAGGATGGGATATTCATGTTAATCCCGTAAGTGGGAAAACCAAGGGAGTTAACACACGGGCAATCGTCAGATCACTTCGCGCCCATCGTTGGGTTACCGGAGTTATTGCAGATAAAAAAAACACAAAGATTATTTCAACTCTTAAAGATTTAATCCAATTGGACGTCTCCTAAAGCATGTCCGGGAAAAATCGTATGCGTGTGAGAATCATGATTCGTGGACCATTCTTACTTTTTACATAGGTTATTTACCAAGATAATTGTCTACTTTGTGGTATTTAAAATGTTTATTGTTAACGAAACCAACATTCAACCGAATCTGATCAAATTTAAAGCCGCTTTTCAAGCGGTATGATTAATAAGGGCTAAATATTTAGAAAAAAAAATACCGTTGGGTTTTAACGTACCATGGAAATTTGTTAAGATTAACTACTACCACTTTATAATTCAACTGGAACGCACAGATCGCAATTCGGGTTGGAGAGGGGCTTTAAAAATCGACTGGGAGCTTTTTTCGTTATCAGGTACAAGATCTCCAAAAATATTGTACTATTTCATATCAGTTTTGTTCATTGTTTTGTTAACTGTTTTAGATATATGTATTGTCTGATTTTTTTCCTGCGAAATGTATGTGTACAACCCTGCAAAACACTGGATTAAAAAAATAGGTGAATATTGTTTCAGTAACCCAAAATGTTAGAATTATAAGAATGTCTTCATAAAACTTTATATATTTTACCAACGTGGTGCATTGTTATTAGCCTAACCGTCTATGTTTTAGGTGAACACATAAGTTTGTAACCACGCGACTAAAAGTTTACTATAACGCGTTATGCAAATATTAATGGTATTTATTCGCTTTACGTCACCACTAAGTTTCGTTTACCAACGGAATTATAAACAATGTATCTATCGTAAAAGGAAACAATCGTAAACATATGTTGTGATTTTAAATTGCAAAATATTTTGCATAAAAAAAGTATATTTTTTAAATATATTAGAATAATATGTTACATAAGCCAGTATAGCCTGTATAACATCAGCATTCGTTTACTTGTCTATTGCTTAACAGATTACATAACAACAACGGCCACCCTGCAATATAGCGTCGACTATGATTGGAACCTACAATTTACTTCAAGCAATTCCAAAGTATCTGCTGTTTATAACCAGGGAACCTCTTCCATACATGCCAACCAAAGTAACCCAAATCTTCAACCTCGCCTTTCTAGTTCGAAGCAAAATGGTCACCGTTATCTTGTGTTTGATCAAGTCCCACCTACCAAGCTCATTGCAAATATTGATCTGAACCCAACTCCTGGGCAACGAGACTTGGTGACCGTGTTTGTTGCTTATAGGATCGACGATCTCCCTCCCAACGCGTTGGACGTTTTCGTCAACGGTCTTTTCGGCAATGATAGACCGGGATGGAATAAGTTTGTTGCATTTCGTGTTCAACCTACATATCCGATGACAGTTGGTGGGGCAGAACCGGATAAAACTGAAATCTATTCCTTTCCTGTTAATGCGAACCCAAAAACCGTTGGTATTTGGAATATCCTCAGCGTTCAATGGAATGTCGATGGTGGCGTTGGCGGCAGTAGCGTTTGGTGCAACGGAAAATTACTTCAACGGTTCCAAGCCAAGACGTATCCCTCAGATACAGTGTTAACAATAGGAAATATAGGCTCCTTTGGGCCAAATCCCACGCTTGTGTCTATTGGAGAACTCATACTAATCAGGGATATTGTGATTACCGACGAGGTAATGAAAGAATACCACCAGCACCTTGTATATAAGTGGGGCGTAACTGCTGATCCTATTGGTGGTTAGAACAAAAGTAGGAATACATTTTGCCGTCTTATCCTGTTCCTGTGTCGTGATTATAATTGTTTGCCTTTTTTAAAACTGAGGCAAAAATGAATAAACTAAACTAAATTAAACTAAACTATATTAAAAGCTGTATACCCGGTCGACTTCAATTGTCTGCCCGAAAATACATTTAGTGAAAAAATTTAGCTCTTCAACTTCTAAAATATTTGTAAATTGTAAATATTTTAGCGGATTGTAATTTTTTTTATTGTATATAGCGTTGCACATACAAACCGCCGAACTATTATAATAATAGTGAGCGTCAATACGCATCACCAACCCTTATTTGTAAATCACATTTTAATTATATCCCATATATAGCCTATTATTTACCTTATATATTGTGTTTGTGTGCAATCATAGTCCGTAACCAAAAACGTTATATTTTGTACATGTGTAATTTTTTTTTCAAGTAAAAACTGATTGCTACTTAAATTAGAAAATCGAACTTAACTATGTTCAGTTAACAAAGTATTGTTAAAAGTATAACAACGTTCGGTCTGATAGCTTTGATCTAATTGTTGGCAATAAGTGAGCAATTACTCCAAGTAAACATCGTTAAACACATGTTAAACCACCACTATTTCTATACATCAGATTAGTCTAGTGCGTCGCTATTCAGCATAAACTAATAAGTTCCATTAAGTTAGCAAATCTAATTTCTTTTTCATGTGCAGTTAAAAAAGTAAATGTAATTTGTATAATACAACTCAAATTTCTTTTCCATGTGCAATTAAAAAAGTAAATGTAATTTGTATAATACAACCGTTTAGACTATATTTCTTGAATAATGGGGACTTAAAAAATAAACCAATCACTATTTTTTTTAAATAATGTCGAATTTTAAGATGAGTGTAAAGAGTTTCTTTGAGGTATTTACCACAATTTAGATAAAAAGCACAAAGGTTAACGAACTAATGTTTTATTAAATCTAATCTAAATTATAACTAATAGTTTTTAACGGCTTCGGGGAATTCTCATAGGGTTAGCCTATTACTTAAAATTTTGTTCTCTTGATATCTTGACCCTGTTGTATTACAAATAACAAAGTGTTTTTGGTTTCCATTACCCTTTCTGGTAGATGTCAAAGCGACATGCTATGCCTGTCACAACCATGTTTCAGGATTTTTTGTTTTATAATTTAGAGTACTTTTTTTCTTTCTTCCATTTGGTAAAGCAGTGGTTAATGCACTAACATTCAACCAAATCTGATCAAAAACTGGTTTGAACTATGTTCTGCATTACATTTTTCCGGCAGCGATATATGTTACAATAATATACGAATTAAATTAATAGTGGTTTATGTCTGTACAAGTATATATTACGTGAAAGTCTATTTCAATTGTCTGAGATTTCGTTTGAGAATTTTTCCACTTCCGGTTTTCGGTAACTCATCGAGAAATGTCACCCCTCCACGTAGTTGCTTGAATGCAGCTAATTTATCTGGAATAAAATTAAATTAAAAATTAATCTTAACTTAAAAATAAAGTTTTACGGTGGCATGAGAAAAGACAGGCTGTTGCATCGTAATAATACGAGGTGACGACCAATTAAGCGACCGGCAATCTTCACCAGCCAAAAAGATGGTTGTCCAGATAACAGCACCTTTCTAGACACATGGTTGTGAATATTATCGCGGGTACTAACTACCCTATAACCCAGTGGTTCTCAACCCTTTTGTCTTGATCGACCCCTTTTAGTGCCGTCAAAGCAGTCTCGGACTATCAAAAGCGTTTTGATGAATTTTATTATTTTCCTTCTTATTCTGAAGTAACAGGCTTAGTAGGAAACGCTGTGAATTCAACCAATGTTTTTCAGTTGTGTTGGGAATAGGAATAGGAGAATAGGATATTTAGGTTTATCCCCGTGAATGGAAAAACCAAGGAGGTTAACACACGGGCAATCGTCAGATCACCTCGCGCCCACCCCACCTATAGCTAGCGACCAGTATCGAGGCTTTAACATTTAAGTTGAAAGGCGTTGCAATATACCTCCAGACTAACCGGTCGCACATGTTTTCGCACAATTCGCAATATTTCTTGTAACCACATCACAATACGGGTAATAAATAATAATTGTCACAATCGTAAACGTATTGCATGTCACAATATGTCTACGATAAATTAGCAAATGTATGGGACTTCCTTAAAAAAGCGATACTTAACCGCAAATAACTTACAAAAAATCATAATTCATTAATTTTATGTTGCGAATTTAGAATTCTTCACTAACCCCGTGAAAACGCTTTGGGGCCCCCGATTGAGTAGCACTACCAGCATAGTCCTCTTCAGCCGGTTAGTCTGGAGGTTAAGTGCGTCGCCTTTCAATCGAAAGGTTGCAGGTGCGAAACTGGTCGCTAGCTAATTGGTTATGCCCTTGGGCAAGGCACTTAACGGACATTGCCTCTGAACCCAGCGGATTAATGGGTTCCACCAAATTGAAGGAATGTGTCCATCATATAAAACACATTACCAAATTGAATGAACGTGTCTATCATACACAACACACTGCAATAGCTCTGGTAACCCGACGGTGGGTGCGAGGTGATCTGACGATTGCCCGTGCATTAACCCCCTTGGTTTTCCCATTTACGGGGATAAACATGAATATCCTATCTTATTCTTTTTTTCTTTAACTTTGTAGCCAGTTATGCTTTAAAGACTTATTTTACTTTTACCTTTGCGCAATCGGTACAAACGATAAATAAACTAAAGGCTAAGTCCCTACTCTATCAAAATGTTAATTTTAAATAATTATTAAAAAATGAGCCACTGCAAACAGTAAAACCACATTTAGTACAAACCTTGTACAAATTGGTTGACGTCGTCCGCTGTTAAACTGGGATCTTTCTTTACAACAAACGCTTTCGGGACTTCCCCATCACAGCCACCATGGTCTGGAACACCCACCACCCCAACATCGGCAATTTTAGGATGTTGAATGAGAACCTTTTCAATTTCGGAAGGCGAAACCTTCAAAATAATTCAAAACACTTGTTTCTAATTGTGACCTTTTAAATTGGCATAAAATCATATCAAAAGATTTTAACCTGAAGTCCTCCTGTTTTTATGACATCTTTAAGTCGATCGGTGATATAAATATTGCCATCCTCGTCAAAGTATCCAATATCACCAGTTTTTAATCATCCATGTTTATCGAACATTTTCTTGGTAGCTTCGGGATTTTTGTAATAGCCCTTTGCCAGCTGCAAATAAATAGCTGTGAACTAGCGGTGTTAGGTATACTGTTTAATTTTAATATATATATAAAATTCATAAACTTTTAATCCGGTTTGCAAAACAAAATTAGTATGCTAATACGACTTATAAAAACTTACTAAAGAATGGAGTAATGTTATTTTCTCATTTATTTTTATTTTATTTTTATGCGACTGGTTTTAATAACTTGGTCTACACTTTTTTTTATAATACACCTATACAAAACAAGGTCATATGAATTACCTGAGGCCCTTTAACGATGATCTCTCCCGTTTTATTAGCACCAAGTTTCTTTTGCGTTTCAATGTCCTCTACCTTAAATATGTTTTATAAAATTTTAAATAAAAAGTTCCAACCACGGGTTATTCAGCACTATTTATACAACATATTTACAGCAGTAAAAAAACGTATTAAATCAATGTTAGTGCCAAATGGGACGCATAAAAAGCTCGACATACAGTAGTCCTGTCACCTTTAAGATAACGTTCGGCAAAAGAAATCCAACGGAGCCTAGTTTAGACAGAGTGGCGTCGAATGTGGTTACAGGAAATACTTCTGTAAGTCCGTAAACTGATAAAAAGAGCAAGTTGAGATATATTGAATTAGGATAGGATGGGATAGTATATTCATGTTTATTCCCGTAAATGGGAAAACCAAGAGGGTTAACACACGGGCAATCGTAAAATCACCTCGCGCCCACCGTCGGGTTACCTGAGCTATTTCAGTGTGTTGTGATAGATATATGATAGACATGTTTCTTTAATTTGGTAGAACCCATTAATCCGTTGGGTTCAGGAAAAGTCCGTAAAGTGCCTTGCATAAAGACACAACCGACTTGCTAGCGACCAATTTCGCACCTGCAACCTTTCGATTGAAAGGCGACGCACTTAACCGCCAGACTGGCCGGAGTTGAATAGATACTGGCCGGAGTTGAATAGATAGTCACTTTATCTTACTCTCAATCAAACGTTGTACGCCCAATTTCGTCTTTACGAGAAGTTTCACTTCTTCCGATGTGGTTGCTGCCCCAGTAGCGATCTCTATAACACCAGAAAAATCTTGTCTTTGAACATCTGCAGACTTTACTAGATCCAGTAGCACTGATGCATAGATCTTCAAATGGGTTACCTGATATTCGGAATTTGTTTAGATTAGTTAATCAAAACCACCATACAACTTAATGTATCGCTTACGTACCTTGTACTTCTTAATGACCTGAAGCAGTTGATCACGTTTGTATTGAGAAGGCATCACATGTGTGCAGCCTTGTATTAAGTGAGTGAATACAAACGCAATAGATCCCACATGGAATGTTGGAGTTGTACTACAAACAATGCTTCCTCGACTACACTTCAATGTAATCCTGAGAAGTAGTTCGATTACTCAATTCAAGAATTGTATACATTAAATCAATGGTGCATCTTCATTGGATTTAGAATTACATGTTTTAATTGATAGTAAGCATTTTCTTTTAACTGAGCATTTGTTTGCCATAAACTTAGTTTGTTTACCATCCTCAAGAATTGTTTACTTTATTTAGTCAATAGCACCGTCTCCTTTGTTAGAAGTTATAAAGATATTTAAAAACCGTGGGATGATGTTTAGGAATGTGCGATTGTCAAAGCAAAAAAAGGCTCCCCCTCAGTACTGGTCGCGCTTTACCGCACACTCTTCTTCAGGGCTTTATATTGTTTGGTTTTAATTAAATTTTGTTTGCACATTATTGTTCTTTCGCCTAGGTTTGGCGGCCGCGTCCGCTATATTTATTAAATTATATCATTTTTTTCAATGACGTGTTTCAACGACTGTTCGTTTTGCCGTCTTTTCGTGTCGACGTGTCGTTATTTTATTCGCTTGCCATTTTTAAATACAAGGGCAAAAAATGAATAAACTAAACTAAACTAAAACATAGGCCTAAAGTCAAAGTAATGATTTACATTTAGATAGAAGACGTTTCGGAAAGTGTAAATTTCATATTCAATTGATCATTTGTGCCCTGGGGGGAAGGGGGGGGGGGGGGGGTCACTGTTTATATAGAAGTCTTAAGGACAGTATAGATGTAATACAGTAGATTCCACTTGCACCTGGTAAGAACGCTAAGCAGAAACTAATCTGTGATCAGTTTGTTAATGACATACTGAGGGATGAATACTTCGTCTATAATTTTTGGTGGGCATATTTATGTATCATCATTATGAATAATAGAGTCATGTATCTGGTAACCTTATGGTCGACATATAAAACCTTATGGTCGGTTAAATGACATTTACGCCTAATTTTATTAAATAATCTTATCTAGTACTAACTTGCACAGTTGTAAAAATGCCACCACGCCGTAGTTTGTCAGCTGCGTCAACTTTGGTGGACCGGTAGTTCCACTGGAGCACATTAGGAACAAATCATCGTTGTGGATGTCGATTTCTACATCTGGGACGCCTATAAAACACAGTCGTGGGGATCGTACCAGACACTTACTGGTCCGGTCAGTAGGCTCAATCGTGAAAGAGTGTCACGGCCAACAGACCATTTAGTTAGTTTAGTTTATTCATTTTTTGCCCCATTTTTTAAAAATGGCAAGCGAATATAATCACGATAAAAGGAAAGGGAAATAACGGCAAAACGAACAGTCGTTAAAACACGTCAGTAAAAAAGACTTAAATTAATAAATATAGCGGAAACAGCCGCCAAACCTAGGCGAAAGAACAATATTAAGCGATCAAAATTTAATTAAGACCAAACGATTTAGAGCCCTGAAGAAGAGTGTGCGGTAAAGACTGCAGGTGAAAGTTGGCGGATCAAACGAGTCGCTGACTAGACTTGGGCATGGCACTCAATACACTACAATAGCTTTGGTAACCCGATGATCTAAGTAAAGTAATATAATGATTGCGCGTTTCTTAACTTTTTATTCACTTATTTACTGGAATAAAACAAGCATATATGATATAGTCCGACAGATTAGTCTATTGGTTAAGTGCGTCACCTTTCAGACGAAGGGTTTAAGGTTCGAAACTGGTCTCTAGCTAGTCAGTTGTGTCCTTGGGCAAGGTATTAAACAGACATTGCCTGAACCCAGCGGTTTAATGGGTTCTACTAAGTGAAAAGAACGTGTGAATCATACATAACACATTGCAATAGCTCTGGTAACCCGACAGTGGGCGCGAGGTGATCTGACGATTGACCGTGTGTTAACTCCCATTGGTTTTTCCGTTTATGGGGATGCACATGAATATCTTATCCTATTCTATATATCATATACAATGTATAGCTTACTTCCAATGGAATTGTTTTCCAAAAATTCATTAAAAGCGTTTTCTTCTTCGTTTGGTCCAAAAAGGTAAACCTAAGTTATGGTTAATATCCATGAATTAAATGTAGTTCGTTTAAGAATGCTCCACAATTAGTTGATAGCGAACAAAAACTTCCGATTTTCTGGTATTTCTCTCTATCGATTTTATGTGGTTCATATTAAATAGAATTTAATAAGCTTGTTAGATTTTTGGTTTCTTTTACTATGTGTGCGACGTCCAAACACAAAAAAATCTAATTTTACCGACCTTAATTTCTTCCTTCTTTAAAAAAGATAGTAATTTGGCCTTCAAATGAGAAGTGACAAACACGAATTTTGGTTCAACAATCAAAAACTGGCTTTTAACTTCTCCTGTAGATTAAGGTTAGAGTGCAAGTGAATAGAAATAACTATGGGTCCCGTTAGAAAAAATGGGACACATATTGTTTTTGTCCGTTTTTTTCTTTCTTTTTTATCTTGACAGGCGCCCCGAAATCTACCAGAAGGAGTAATGGAATCGCAATGAAACTTTGTCATTTGTTAAACAACATGGTCTAAATATGCCGAAATCAAAATTTTGGGTGATAAATTTAGGGGAATTCTCCTAAGACTTCGAAAACCAAAATGGTATTTTTTTCCAGAAAATTTGCTTTTTTGGACATAGCGCTTAACCGGCTTCTCCAATTTAAATCACATTTGGTGAAAGTTTTGAACATTAACCACTGAGCCAATTAAAAGAAAGAAAACATTTACATAGGGTAATTTCCTTAAAAACGAAGATATGCTCCACAAGTAGTCGTTAAATCGGATTAAAACTTTGAAAATTGTTAGATAACATGATCCACATATGTAAAAATGTGGTAAAATGTTTGTAAATCTAACACAATTATTCTTTTTTTAATTACACATGGAAAAGAAGTTTGGTTTGATAACTATGGGACCCATGCGTTTATGCTTGTAGAAACAAACTACATACTCGGTGTATAAAATACAAATTGTGGTTAGGGACCCTGTAGCATGAAATTATGGCATAAAACATGTGTTTTAAATCTACATGATAAAGAGCTAACGAATTATGCTGAGTGATATATGCTGTTCGCTTAACAGCGACAAAAATGACACCACTATTTATCTTAAATCATACTGGTTGTGTATTTATGGTGGGTGTGAATAAAATATACTAAGATTTTAAGTTCAACATATAAAACTTTCTGCAAAACAAATCCGGCAACTTAACGGAAATATTGGCTATTAAAGAACATCGCGCCAAAAGTGACGTAAACCTGGCTAATTTTTAACTTGTTGTTAAGTTTATATGAAGTTTTGAAATAAACTGATTTATCAATAAAACGTCTAGGAGACAGAATGTTATAGTAAAACCCGCAATAAAATATAGTTTTTCTTCAACAACCTTCGAGAAAAATGCGAAGCACTATTATACTAAACCCCTTGGCTGGGCATGTTAACCATTAATCTGTTTCTCACTACAGTTTTATAAATAATTACTTAGTAAATATATATTAAAGGAATCACCTTCTGTGTGAAAGTAGTTGATAGGAACTATGGTAGCTCCACACAAAGCAAGCGCTAAAACCAAAATCTTCTGTTGACAAGAATTTGGACACAAAATACCGACAACGTTACCACGTCTTATACCCTCCTTGTACAATGCGCTTGCGCATTTGCAAGTTTCCTCGTAGATTCGACTGAAAGTATATTCTTCCCCGCCATTACCAATATCCACCTGAACATTTTATAACGTGCTGTCAAGTTAAATGCAGAAAATCGCAAATTACTATCACTCTTACCCACGCCAACTTGTTACCATACGCTTCAATAGTTTGAAGGACGAATTTACCAAATGGAACAGTCGGTATAACTATATCCGGATATAAGCTTGTAGGTTCCATTGCATACAGATTCAAGCTCAAAGAACTGTTAATGATCTACCAACTTGAATGCCGTCAAGGGAGAGACTAATACAGCTGAGGTTGCCAACTTCGTCTCCAAGTTTCTTTCTTTTCTTGTGACGTGTTCTGGTCACGCATGATTAATTCTCCCTTGTAAGCGCGAAAGATTTTAAGTTCAACATATAAAACTTTCTGCAAAACATATCGGCAACCTAACGGAAATATTGGTTATTAAAGAACATCGCGCCAAAAGTGACGTAAACCTGGCTAATTTTTAACTTGTTGTTAAGAAAGCCTATATTTTACTAAGAAAGACACAGGTAAAATTTGTTTTATGTTATAAATCAACAAAACAACCACGTCGGTAGTTTAATCGGTAAACGCCTCGGCGATCTGCAGTTAATCTAAAGGTGGTGGATTTGAAACTAGCCGATGGCTGGATGTTTGTGTCCTTGGATAAGTGTCAGACATCGCCTGAACCTCGTGAATTAATGGCTTTTACTAAAACTAAAATAAGGTCTTCATCATACACAATGGTAACATACTGCAAAAAAATCCGTTAAACCGACGGTTCGAAGGGAATCTGAAGATTCTCGATGTAATATCTCTTAGGTGTTTCCAATTTGCGTAGATAAAACAGTAATTGCATCATTGGGCGATAAGGTGTTTTAAATGGCTTGAACTTGAATGTGATTGAAATTTGTTGCCAAGCAAGTTTGTCGACATTATGACTGAAATAAGACGGAAATTCGCACATAACTACTTGCAACAAAGCAAGGAAAACTATAACGACCACGTTTGACTGGAAAAACTACCGGCGTGAAGATCTGTCTGAGATTTCATATATTCGTTTCTGTCGAAATCAATAATTAAATCTCGCCTAAAGATTTATATTATTCATTTTTTTAGTAAACAAGAAGATAATGTCCGGCCGGTTAGTCTGGCGGGTAAAGTGCGTCGCCTTTCCATTGAAAAGCTGCAGGTGCAACACTGGTCGCTTGCCAGACCCCTGCTTCCTTGGGTAAGGCATTCCCACGGACCCCCCCTTCCCGCCACACACCCGCCCCCCCCCC
>CH002356.1:196743-207636 GCA_000149265.1 Ciona savignyi
CCTAGCGACCAGTTTCGCACCTGCAACCTTTCAATTGAAAGGCGGTGCACTTAACCGCCAGACTAACCGGCCGGTTTGCCCATGCAGGCGGATTTGGTTGAACATCGATGTGTTTTCTGGGATTTTGAAACTTTGCAATGGTCAAATGAAGGCTGCCTACTGGATACGAGTAAACAACCTCCTACTTGCAAATGTAATCACCTCACTAACTTTGCTTTGCTTGTTGTGAGTTACATACATTTGTTCCATTTTAAATATGTCATGCATATCCGACTTCCGACTGCATAGCATAATAAGGATATAGGATAGGATATTTATGTATATCCCTGTGAATGGGAAACCTAGTGGGGCAATCGTCAGATTACCTTGCACCCACCGTCGGGTTACCGGAGATATTGCAGTGTGTTGTATGATAGATACATTCCTTCAATTTGGCAAAACCCATTAATCCGCTGGGTTCAGGCAATGTCCGTAAAGTGCCTGGCTCAACCAACTAGCTAGCGACCAGTTTCGTACCTGCAACCTTTCGACTGAAAGGCGCCGCACTAAACTATCATATTAACCGGTAGTACAACTTGATGGGTTAGTGTGTCTTTTTAACTGAATTGTTTCTATCTGGTCACTAGCTAGTTGGTTGAGTCCTTGGGTAAAGCATTTAGCAGACATTGCCTGAAAGTGGATTTGATCTTACCTCTTCCACTTCATAAGTGGTTGTTTGTGTCCTTAAGCAAGGCACTTTCTTGGACATTGCATTAATCCAGTGATTCAAATACAACTATTCCATACTTAAGTTATATCAAATATTACAAAATTGTTTGTGAGGGTTTTCTTTGTTGTAACTATCCATTTCCCAGACAAGAGGATAAAAGTAACTAATCCTAAGTAATTATTACACTATGCAAGAATGAGGTGATTTGTAGTTTATAGATGCTACAGCTACTATTTTATCAAATGTTATTTGGTTAACCACAGTCAATCACCGAAGTCCCAGCGGATGTTGCACTTTCTATTTTTACAGATGTTGGTTGCTCAATATCAATTGTTGGTTTTGCATTAACCATACTTCTGCACCTGATAAACAAGTAATTTATTAATTTAGGATAGAATAGGATATTCATGTTTATCCATGTAAATGGAAAACCAAGGGGGTTAACACAAGGGAAATCATCAGATCACCTCGCGCCCACCGTCGGGTTACCGCAGCTATTGCAGTGTGTGGTATATTATAGACACGTTCCTTTAATTTGGTAGACCCCATTAATCCCCTGGGTTCAAGCAATGTCCGTAAAGTGCCTTGCCCAAGGACAGAACCGATTAGCTAGCTACTAGTTTCGCACCTGCAACCTTTCGATTGAAAGGAAACGCACTTAACCGCCAGACTTTGATGACTAGACTGTAAGGTTTTCAGATGATTGTACATGTTATATTTAGCCGCATTATCCCAGCAACAAGAATACAAATAAGTGTTCTAGCCTAGATTATTACTTGTTTATTAGGAAAGTGCGTCAACACACAGCATCGAAAATGCAAATCCACATTTGCGCAAACCTATTAATTTCCTACCTCCTGTTTCTGATTGGTGTTCCAAGTGTGGGTAATAAAGCAGCATGCACAGCTGTAGCAGTATTACTGCACTACAGCTTTCTTACCAGTTGGTTCTGGATGGGTATCTACAGCAACAAACTCTATAACTCATTGGTCAAGGTACTTTAGTTAGTTTTAGTTTATTCAATTTTTGCCCGTAGTTTTTTAAAATGGCAAACGAATATAATCACAGCACAGGAACGGGAAAAGACGGCAAAACGAACAGTCGTTAAAACACGTCATTAAAAAAATGATATAATTTAATAAATATAGCGGACGCGGCCGCCAAACCTAGGCGAAAGAACAATATAAAGCAATCAAAATTTCATTTAAACCAATTGATATAGAGCCCTGAAGAAGAGTGTGTGGTAAAGCGCGACCAGTACTGACTTAACCCTTTAACTGCCGGCTGTTTTTTAGGTCATTTTTCGGCTAATTCACCTTAGGTTAGAAGCTTCTGTACAGAAAACTATTGATGTTAGCATGATATGATCAACAGAAAAGTTGTTCAGTAATAAATTTTCTTTTGTTTTACATAACTTAAATTTTGATGACGTCATACATTGTGCAATGACGTCATGTGTTTCTATTTAGATCAACAAAAACTATCCTTTTTTCTCTTTTACAAACAAAACAGTATGTAGCAAAGTTATTTATGATGATCTTTGGATCATTTTTGTATTACTCTTTTTGTGATGACATCACAACTTGACTGATGACGTCGTAATACGCAAATCAAAAATTTTTTTTTATTTTTTTTTTTTACTTTCGCCTAATGAAACACAAACACATAGCCACAGGAAACAAAACTGATGCAAAACAACTTTAAAACGGTTCTTTATCAATAGAACTACTAAAAAACGAAGCACAACTGCTTACAGATTCACTATAGCCAACAAAAGGGCAGCTTCTTCAACAGAATATCTGTTTTTACCCTCCAAAAGCTCAAAAAATGGCCTAATCCAAAATGTACAAGCGAAAAAAGGAATGAATTGTTTTCAAACAAAACAAGCGAACCATGACGACAATAGTTGAAAACTATTCGGGGACTAAAACAGTAATTAAAACTAATTAAAACAACCAAAACCACACATATATGTATACGTTTTTTAAAACTCAAATAACTAAAAATTTTCAAATGTAAACCTATATATCATCTTATATTGGCAAACGCAGAAATTATTCAGCTCTCCAGCGCCATCTCACTGATCAAAATCGGCTGTATACTTTTCTACTTATGTAATTTTCGGCCGCTGTCGACTTGAGTCGACAGCGGCAGTTAAAGGGTTAATACTTACTTGTACTTCACATAAAAATAACTTGTTTAATTGTTATAATACCCTTGCTCACAGATATTTAAAAAACCACCAAAGAATTTTATGCTAAAATCAAGTTGCATTGCATATGGGTTGCCACTTGTCATTGTGGCGATTAACCTTGGAATAACTGTTGGTTTATTGGACAAGAATATCCCCTTCCCACCACCATGCTCACCTGGTTAGTGGAAACCTTTTTTTTTCAGCCGATACCAAGGTGTTATCTCTTTTGGTCAGCCGATTATTCTTGTGGTTGAGTGTGTCGCCTTTCAGCCGAAGGTTTGCAGATTCAAAAATGGTCGCCAGCTAGTTGGTTGTGTCCTTGGGAAAGGCACTTAACAGACATTGCTTGTACCCAGTAGCTTAATGGATTCCACTAAATCACAGAAATGTGTGAATCATATACAACGCACTACAATAGCTCCGGTAACCCGACGGTGGGTGTGAGGTGATCTGACGATTGCTATGTGTTAACCCCCTTGAATATCCTATTCTATCTTACCTTTCTATCTGTGCCCTTGGGTGAGGCATGATTCTTATATTGATTTTAACTTGTAACTTTATCAGTAACTCGCATTATGTATTTAAAGTTTAGCCCCTTATCACCAAACTACCAAACCTATTAAAATTACCAAACCAAATTTTGTTCTTTTAAATAAACTTACTAGTTCCAGCAAATTCACAAGAGGGAATTGGAATTTCGACAAATGTGTATTCTCTTACTTGGGATAGGATAGAATATTCATGTTTATACTCGTGAATGAGAAAATCAAGGGGGTTAACACACGGGCAATAGTCAGATCACATGGCGCCACCGTCAGGTTACCGGAGCTATTGCAGTGTGTTGTATATGATAGACACATTCCTTTAATTTGGTAGAACCCATTTATCCGCTGGGTTCGGGCAATGTCCGTTAAGTGCCTTGCCCAATGACACAGCAAACTACTTATACTGGTAAGCTTACAACTTGATAAATCAACTAATCTTACAGATTCCCCTCCACGTCTGTCCTCATTGTACAAAGCTGAGAATATGTGTTGGATTCATCAATATTCACTTTACTTTGGCTTTCTCCTGATTATTGGACTTATTTTTATAGCCAACTGCACAATATTTTTTGTATTACTCTATAAGGTCATCTTTAAAACACAAAAGGTAAATAATCATCCAAGTGCACGTCTTTTAACCTTTGCAAGGTACTACCCCGGTAAAATACGACCGGTTAGTTCTAGCGATTTAGTGGGATGCCTTTTAACCGAAAGGTTGCAGGTTCAAAACTGGTCACTAGCTAGTCGGTTGTGTCCTTGGGTAAACCACTTAATGGACATTGCCTTAACCCAGCGGATTAATGGGTTTTACCAAATTGACGGAACGTGTCTATCATATACAACACACTGCAATATCTCCGGTAACCCGATAATGGGCGCAAGGTGATCTGACGATTGCCCGTGTGTTAACCCCCTTGGTTTTCCCATTCATGGGGATAAACATGAATATCCCCCTATCCTAACTAAATCTTTAGATACCTTAACACCAGGTTTGTTTAATTGACAGGTGCAGTCAAGTGCGAAAAAAAGAACAAAACAGCAAAATGTGATGATGGCTTGCTCATTATGCATTTTCATGGGGTTGACATGGGTGTTTGGATTCTTAATGTTGTTATCAACTGACAACACATACCACACCATCATGGCTTGGTTGTTCACCATTTCTGTAACTCTGCAAGTATGACTTCTATGCCTTATAAACTGTTAACTAGCTAGTCGGTTGTGTCCTTGGGCAAGGCACTTAACGGACATTGCCTGAATCCAGCGTATTAATGGGTTCTACCAAATTGAAGAAACGTGTGTCTTATACAACACACTACAATAGCTCCAGTAACCCGATGATGGGTGCGAGGTGATCTGACGATTGCTTGTGTGTTAACCCCCTTGGCTTTCCAATCCACGGGGATAAACATGAATACCCTATCCTATCCTATAGCTCATTTAGTCCGGTTGGTTGGTCTATCGGTTAAGTGCGTTGCCTTTTTTTTTAATTTTACCAAAACTGAAGGAACACTTCAATCATACACAACACACTGCAATAGCTCTGGTAACCCAATGATGCAAGGTAATCTGACTTACTACTCATATAACAATGCTTACATATTCATAAGTAATCTAACAATTGACCCCCAAATTTTCCGAACCAGTGATAACCTAACCTATCATATCAAGTAAGCTGTACCTAAACAATGTGTGTTGGTGGTTAACAATTTTTATTTTGCTTTTTTTAGACGTGTTCTAACGACTGTCGTTTTGCAGTTTTTCAAATTTTTATCAATAGTCCTGCTTCATGTTTTTATCGTGGAAACAAAAAATAAACTGAACTAAACTAAATCCTTTTTTTACAGTGAAATATACCAAAAATAAACTGAACTAAAGTAAATTGATTTTTTTCACAGTGAAATTATTTTTACACTTTTTGTTTTAATTTAATGAATTATTTTCAGGGCATTTTGGTGTTCTACTTCACTTGTGTTAGAAAAGTGGATATGTTTAATTTTTGGTGGCGTCCGGTTAAATACTGTATTACTCGGCAAAAATACAGTATATCAAATGCTGACTCAACATATCAAAACAGCAAATATACCGAGTCACAAACAATGTAAACATTCCTAATTTTCATTGTTAATTTATAACATTAATATATATGTAGGTCCTATAATAGGACTGCATTTCTCACAACTTGTTTAATTGAATGGCAATTAGATCGAAGATGTTAGGCAAAATATTTAAATAATGCTCAGGTATATTTTTATTTGTGTGTTAATTGCATTAGAAAATAAATAATTTTTCACTATTTTTTTTTATTTTTTAGGTAGGAAAATAGGTGGTATCACTTATAATGCATTTTTTCAACATCACTCGATCACAGTTGGGTTACTGCAGTGAGTTATAGGATATTCATCTTTATCCCCGTGAATGGGAAAACCAAGGGGGTTATCTCACGGACAATCGTCAGATCACCTCGCGTCCACTGACGGGTTACCGGAGCTATTGCAGTGTGTTGTATATAATAGACACGTTTCTTTAATTTAGTAGAACCCATTTATCCGCTGGGTTCAAGCAATGTTCGTAAAGTGCCTTGCCCAAAGACTTAGCTGACTAGCTAGCGACCAGTTTCGCACCTGCAACCTTTCGATTAAAAGGTGACGCAATTAACCGCTAGACCAACCGGGCGGACAAAGTTGTATATGACCATTATTAACATAATGTTGTAACCATGTCACAGTATACTTTAGTCCAGTGTTTCTCAAATGGTGCGCCACAGGGGTTAGCTAGGTGCGCCACACTTGCATTTCGTAAATTTACCACAGAAGGTACATAGATCATAAACTACTAAATGGTTAGTGTCTAGGTCGTTCTTTTCCATTGTAACGTTATAGTATTTAGCATATTGTTTTTACTTCCCATGCAAGGTGCGCCCGTTCGCGTTCGTAATTGGTCTTGTGTACGCCACAAGGTCAAAGAAATTGAAAACCACTGTCTAACCTCTAATCATTTGTAATTTTTATTAAAGTTTAGTTCTTGGATCAAATACAAATAACTAATAATACAACCAGTTCTATTAGTTGATATATCAAGTTGTATACAACTTCTATACTGGGTGACAACAAATTTTTCAATCATTAGGTCAATTGCAATAGTTCTAAATGATAACCCCACAGCCGACTAGACATCATTAAATGTGGATGCTTAGTTTCGTTATATTCACGTCAATGTTACTTTCTGTATAAATTGCCGTTTTGTTCTTGCAAATTAATTAGTACATTTGGGTCTATTTACCTAAACTTAGTCCCTGTCTATATCTGATGTGACATGTCATGACCGTGTCTGTTTTAACAAACGACTTCTACCATTAACCCATCCTTTAGAAACACAAATTCACATAAACCACTAAATGTATTACATTGACGGGCACAATATATTGCACTCTTTACACATTACTTTGAACATGAAAATACTTTCAAAACCAGAGATATGTACAGTGCACCATATTGAATCTGATGGATAATGTGGCACAAAAACTATGTAAGACAAAAATCATAAATATTTTGTGCAGTTTAAATCCATTTACAAATCGATACAAGCCGTACAGCTTGGGAGATATTAATAACATCAAAACTTAATTTCAGCTGTGTCTTAAAACCATTTACAAATTGATACAAGCCATACATCCTAATATCCTATACAGCTTTGGAGATATTAATAAAATTAAAACTCAATTTCAGCTGTGTCTCAATACCCACAGATTAAAAGTTTAATTGACCGTTTGCAAATAAAATTATGGCAACATTGACAATGCCATACGAAAAACTAGAAATTAGATAGTTTAGTTTACATGATAGGAATGTAACTGTCGATCTTGGCTCGATGTCTCTGTGCAATACATTCCGCGATCCAAATTATGTTCCTGCATTCCTGCTCCTTCAGTTTAACATAGGAGTAGAATACTCCGTACTGGAACTGCTGCATGAAGCTGTTCACATTCAAGGTTACCTGGAACGGTTGGATGTGTGGATTAATGGTAACATTGAGTTAGTTAAGAGATGAATTAATGGGTTCTACCAAATTGAAGGAACATGTCTATCATACACAACACACTGCAATAGCTCCGGTAACCCGACGATGGGCGCGAGGTGATTTGACGATTGCCCGTGTGTTAACCCCCTTGGTTTTCCATTCACGGGATAAACATGAATATCATTTTCTATACCTATCTCTCAGGTTTTCTTGTTCACATGAATAAAACGAGAAAATCCTTTCTTTATACTGCTGGTGAAAGTTGCAATTTACAAAATGATATGTTGTCCACAAAGACATTTAGAACAAAATTTCTTAATTAATGCTTAATTAATTTTAATTTGGTCAAAAACTTATTTTGTTACACTAGGCCTATACCTTTAATAATTAAACTACAAAGCAGTTTTCTTATTTAATTGGATACAATTTGCAAATACTATAACTCCACTTAAAAACATTATAAAAGCATATAGTTTTACAAGCCTACAAAAATCACACTAGAATTTTAGCATATTGGGTTACAGCCATCGAAAACATACCTCATGTTCAAAGAACTTGTCTTCCAGAGTTTTATCACCTGGATTATTCCCTGTACCATCAAATAGTGGCTTGTACTCCTAAATGACAAAAAACAGCTCAATATCAATGAAAAAACGCTGTAGTATGGAATTAGCAGATACGAGAGAATAAAACTCTTTTTATTCTTCCGGCCCGTTGGCTAGCGGTTAAGTGCGTCGCCTTTCAGTTGAAAGGTTGCAGGTGCGAAACTGGTCGCTAGCTACTCGGTTGTGTCCTTGGGCAAGGCACTCAACGGACATTGCCTGAATCCAGCGGATTATTGGGTTCTGCTAAATTGAAGGAACAAATGTATCATATACAACACACTGTAATAGCTCCGGTAACCCGACGATGGGCGCGAGGTGATCTGACGATTGCCCGTTTTCCCATTTCACGGGGATAAAGATGAATATCCTATCCTTTTAACGTACAGCATAAAGTTCAGACACCCTCTTCACTGCTTCATACTCGTCGGCCTTGGAGAGCTCAAGGAGACCGTCGGGATATAACTTTCCCCGTCGAGGGTACAACTTCGCTCGATCCTCTTTTGTCAACTCCGTACCGAATGAGTTGATCGTGATAATGATCGATCTTCGATCAGCTTCAAACTAAAGTTTAATCATGACAAATGAACAGATTATATAGGGCGATGCCGGTATTGGTCCGGCCGGTTAGTCTAGCGGTTAAGTGCGTCACCTTTCAATCGAAAGGTTGCAGGGGCGAAACTGGTCGCTAGCTAGTCGGTTGTGTCCTTGGGCAAAGCACTTAATGAACATTGCCTGAACCCAGTGGATTAATCGGTTCTACTAAATTGAAGGAACGAATGTATCATACATAACACACCACAATAGCTCCGGTAACCCGACAGTGGGCGCAAGGGGATCTGACAAGTGCCTGTGTGTTATGCACATGGTTTAAAATATTACTTACGGCTAATATTTCGCACATTACATCTGCGGTAGCACCTCCTTTTTGCTGACACCAATCATAAAAAGCTTCAAGATAAGCTTTGTAGAGGGTATTTCGAATGATCTCAATGTTCATTTCATTTAAGTCTTCCTCAGAAATGCATTCTTTGAAAAACGGAGCTGGAGAATACAAAAAAAAACATTATTTTATATATATTAGTTTAGTTTATTCATTTTTTGTGCCAGTATTAAATAAAGGCAAACAAATCAAATTGCGACACAGGAACGGGAAAAGACGACAAATGAACAGTCGTTAAAACACGTCATTAAAGAAAAAAAAATATAATTTAATAAATATATATTGTTTAAAATGTTGGAATTACACCCAGCCACTGCTACTAAATGTCCATGGGCTGTATACCTTTATCTTGTGCTTAAGACTTACTGTGTTAAAATGGATGCAAAATTTCATTGTCAGTATGTTAAAATATGCATATTGAAATAATTAATAACTTTATTTTTAACTTCAAAACATTATGGTTTGGATCATTTTTAGACAGTAACTTGAAGAGGGTAATTTTCAAGGCAAGGGAGAAATTTCTGCTTCGGCACTAAAGAGTCTGGCACTTAAAACTTTACACCAATAAATGTACAGCAAAGCTTTTACCAAGAGGTGAATCGACAAGGATTGCATTATATAGATCCGCGGTTGTGCTGGCTATAGTCACGGTTTCCATTTGATCAAATATACCAAGTGGATGGCATTTCGGTAACAACTCTGATAGTTGGCGTTGATGCAAAGTGCCCGTGATCAGAAGAATAATGTTGTCAATCATGTAACTGTACCTGAAAACAACATAATGTCAACTATGTATGTCATAATTTAAGTTTTAAGAATCTGTTTTAAGTTGCCTATATAACATTTGAATCAGCAGTCTTAGTTCCTGTACACAAAAATTTTTATTTGGAAGATAAAATTGAAATTTACATGCAGTAAGCTTTGAGCTATAACGATTATGGTAACCTAATATATTGTACTTTTAACGCAAAATGTAGAGTTTAATTAAGTAATTATGAACTACCGTTATTGCTTAATATAATGCATACTCTGATACACATAATATAAAGTATTAAATCATGTATCGTCTTGTGAAAAAGACTTTAAAACCCCGTACTTTATAAAGTCAAGAAAGGTAGCAAGATCTTTGTAAGCATGGTTTCTTATATATTCAAACTCAATCACAAGTTTTTCCCTGAGTTTTTCATCGATTACAGAGACCGTAAGAGGAGATGGCTCATTGGCGAGAAAATGGCCATAGCCCGTCCCTTGTAAATGAAGCTTTAAATCTGTAAAATAAGAGTCTGTGTAATAAATTTGTGAGAATTTTTTAAAATTTATTGACAAAATATAGCCCGTCCCTTGTAAATGAAGCTTTAAATCTGTAAAATGGGAATTAGGTAAAACGATTCGCGCCCACATTTTTTTAAACTTAGTACATAATTGAATAAACAATTTCTGTTAAGAGCAAATGTACCATTTATGTAAGCATGTTATGCAACAAGCAATACCGGTAGTTGAATAAAAATTTATAGGGATATACGTGGGAAAAATTGGTTTTAAATGATTGGTGTACTAATGTAAGAACATGGTGACTTTTGTATACATATGCCATAACATAAAAAAGGAATATTTAATGACAAAATATAACAAACACACCAATTAGAATAATAAATGTTAACAAGGCATTTTTTGCCAATAAAGCTTAAAATCTTTAAAGTAGTAGTTTTTAATTATCTAATCATCAAATTTTTGGACGTAAAGATTTAAGATTCAGATTATAAATTATTAAAAAACGTTATGTTACCTTCAAGTGTATCACATTGAGTTAGGTGTCTATAATCTTCCTTTGATAGTATACCATTCTTGAAGCCTCGTACTAAACCTTCAAGAAACCCACT
>CH002356.1:215099-272507 GCA_000149265.1 Ciona savignyi
AACCAAGTTATATAACTGTTTAGAACTATGCCTAACTGCGACTAAATCAATAAACCGCCCTTGTAATCACCCAGATTGCGTTTACCCATCATAGGGGAAATCAAATATGAAATATCCTATCATAATTAGAGTTAAAAGTCAGACCAGCGGCGAAATGTTGCCAGCTTTAGTTTGTTCATAAGCGTTACCAACTCTTGATTCGAATATGATATAATAGGCTAATTAAGTCAGGTGGAAGGTTACCCGCGCGCAGTTAATGAGTTTACGTGTGGGCTCGCGCTTTCTTTTGTGGTTTAGCCTACTGACCGGGCCGTTAGCTGAGCTTGTTTAGGCTGGCTACCTAAAGGTCTCTGGCGAGCTGCGCAGCGGAAAGTCTATAAATTCACTCTCCACAGATCGCCTACAAATAATTATTGTAGCCACGATTTGTAAATTCTAGATCTCAAACTCGCAGTCTAACTTTTGCTTCACTTTAGTTATATTCTGCGTATCATTCGATATACGGTTTATTTGCGACTCAAGTTACTTAGTACGTCATTCAGCATGACGCCAGTTGTATAGTCTAAGGTACATTATACAGCATGACGCAAGTTATCTCAAGTACGTTATTGTAGGTTATATTTAGGTTATATAAATTTCCAGAATATATAGGGAATTTACAAGGTGCGAAAAGTTTACGTGCGAAACGTTTCACATCTGCACGTTTGACTAACTGTGGGAATTGGGTGAAAAAACTATGTTAATGATTTAAACGGCAAAACTACATAAGGCCCGTACAAGGTGATAATTACGTACAAAGTAATAAAACGTGAAAGTCGGTAAACTTGAAACGCAAAAAAACGACGTTAAAACACAAAATATTTTAGACATAAATTAAAACAAATATATACTATACGAAATGCTACATACGTACGTAAATTATACAATGCATTATTACAAGTAAAATCGAAAAACCAAAATGGAACAGAAAAAATATAACAAGTAAAATCGAATGCTTATTATAAACGTCGTCATTTTAAAGCGTATATAGGGGGAAGTTAACTACCATATTCCCCACCTAGAAATTGAAATTTTCAGATAGAGTTGCAGACCATAAAAGGGGAATTCCCTTTGACTTTGCTTTTCATTATTTCCCCTGTTCAATTTTTAATCTTTCAACCGTCGTTGTTACAGAAAACTTTAGTCCCCACACGTACATTGATTAAGAATATCATAGTACATTTGCTAGGCCTAATTGTTTAATCTTTGTACATCAAAACAAAATGGCATTTCGTCAGTCTTGCATGTTGGTATCTTCGGTTTCTGGATTTCGATCTTTACTGTCAAACAGAAGGTAGTATAAGTTTTAAACTTGTAGGCACCAAACTAGATCACTTTTGGTATTTTTGGTGCCTTCATGTTTTGCTGTAGTATCTTGCCACAATTTTTTTTTAATTGTTGGATTTTCAGTTAACGCCATATTTGTTTTGCTATAAATATGACATATTTTCAAATTGTTGGTGGTAAATGCTGCAGCGAAAGAAACAAAAATAAAAATTGTATTGTAAACTTTGTATATTTTGTAGAAATGCTACAATGTGCAGTTTTTCTTGAAGAATTTAAAAGTTGACACTGAATCTGTTGATGAGAAACTCCGTAAAAGCTTAAAATAATTACCACATATCGATTATTATAATCAAAATGTAGAATCTATATGTCGTTTGAGATTGGTTACAGTATACATTAAAATTCACAAACATATTTTGTCTGCCATATTAGTCCAATCATCTGAAATTTAAAAGTTTGGCCTATGCATTTTTTGATAAGAAATTATGAGTGCCAAAGGTCAAACCTAAATGGGTAGGATGTATAAACCAGTATTTTTGTGATACAAAAGTACAAAACGAGTTATTTTTATAAAGAAAATTTTTGTGCACGACATTGCAATATACTTGTATTGGTTAATCTTATGAGCATAAGCGATCTGCATACAGTCGAAAGGATCGGAAATATAAAACCAGATGACTAGTTGTTTGTTTCAGCTAAGTAGTACTTTACAGACATTACCATTGGCTGACATTGCCTTAAGTCTTTATCCAATGAATTATTGTGTTGTTCTAAACTTGATGTAACGTCTTTATTAGATACAACACACTACAATACCTATGATAACTTTACGGACACAAGATGATCTGACAATTGCCTCTTTGATATTGTCCCTTGACATTTTCCCATTCATGATTACAAGACATAAATATCCTATCGTACCCTATTTAGTATGTGAATCTCCTAGAATGTGGTTAAAATTGATTCGTTTCACATATCGGTTTATGTTTTCTTTAACAGTTTCAGCGTGGGTCGAATGCTTTCGTCCAAAATTGATGGTGACTTTGAAGCTGCTAAACAGAGATTAAACACTTTGAAGAACGAACCTGGAAATGATGTCAAACTACAAATTTATGCTCTTTTTAAGCAGGTCATATGACAACTTGTTTTTTTAACTTGTAGCTAGACATTTCAATAAATGATTGTTTTTGTTAGAACAGGTGACTAGTTAAAGCAGGGCCAAAAATCCTATTTACTCACGTGACTCGCATGTAAAAGTTTTAATAGATTTTTGGGCCTGGTTAAAGCATTGAATAGCAAAAAAATGCTATTACCAAATCACAGTAACATGTATAACTAATCGGTATGGAATTTTCTAATTGGGAAGTTGTGGAGCCTCGTGCAGTGCATTTATTTGTAAAATAATAATTTAATTCTCTCAGTATTAAGTACAAAATAAAATGCTGTTTAAAATAACTTCATGTGCTTGTGTGCTTTAAAATATATTGAATAAATGCAAAAACAGTTGGATATTGCATTTCATGGGTATTGAGTTGTTGAACATTACAATACGGTTATTAACTACAGAGTCACCCTAATCATTCTACGGCACTCCAAACTTGGTCTTCGCATGCCAGCGTGTTAAACGCTGTACACTTTAATCTAAATTCCTTAATTTCTCGCTTATTCGTTTTATTTGTCCTTCAGTTTTAACTTCGTTTAGTTTACAGTAATAGTTGGTGTCAGTGCAGTAGTATGTTTTCCTTATTCTTTATTGCAATTTTATTTGTAGTGATGGCTTATTAACATGATTTTTTTACAAAAATTTCAATTTTTAGTTCGCCTTGCTGCCCTCATTTTGGTTTAAATTGTAAGTTGGTTGTTCTAATTAGGAGTTTTTTAGTTTCGAATGCGAATGTTTGTCAGTTACAACAGTTGTTCGATATATCTGTTTTTAGACCAACTCAAATGATACAAAATTGTTCTACAGGCTACAATTGGAGCTAATACCACAACCAAACCAGGAACGTTTAATTTCGTGGGACAAGCTAAGTGGAATGCTTGGAATGGACTTGGTTCCATGAGCCAGGTATGTTTCAATAATGTGTTGCAATCGACTACATGCCATTCAAATTTCTGTTAAATTGTTGGTTAAGAAAGGCTCCATACACACCATTGGAACGGGGTTTGTTTTTTAGCAGGTATGTGAGCATGTGATCACTATAAACTGGTCGCTAGCTAATCGACTGTGTCCTTGAATAAGGCTTTGCCTAAACCCAGTGGATCATAACGAAAATGAGTAATTAACACAAAAAAATTTAAAACAACGACTACACTAAAAAAACTAAATTTATGTTTAAGGCAGCAAACTAAATTACTTTTGGTTTTTTTTGGTGCCCCTGTTTTTCTGTAGTATCTTGCCAGTTTTTTTGTTAAATGTTGGATTTTTACCATATTTGTTTTGGTATATATTATATATATGTATGACATGTATTTTCAAATTGTTGGTGGTAAACGCAGCAAAAGAAACAAAAATAAAAATAAAAAATTGTATTGTGATGAATTCTTTGGAGTTTAAGTCAAATTTATCGAAATGAGTAATTTTAACAAAAAAATATAAAAAAATTTAACACAAAAAATTTAAAACGAAAATTACACTAGAAAAATAATTTTGTGTTTGTGGTGAATTCTTGGGAGCAGGATGAAGCAAAAGAGGCTTATGTGAAGCTGATCCAGGGGATGGCGGATGCTGAAGGTGGAGATGAAATGGAAACAGTTGGTGCTGCTTCATCTGACTATAAAAATCTCATTGTCACCAAGCAAAACAACTTTACTAAGATTGTACTGAATCGTCCAACCAAGAAAAATGCATTAACTAGAGAAGTATGTGAAAAGAGAATTTTGACAGTGTTGTTTTTATTTTGTAGATAATGAAAATTTCACACTTAAAAAAATGAGTCTCACTTAACACTTAAAATGTTCCACATATTTTTTATGTTTACCTTACAATATTAGCTGTAAATGGACAGCACTAGTCACTTTATTAGTTCTATAGTCTGGCGGTTTAGTGCGTCGCCTTTCAATCGAAAGGTTGCAGGTGCGAAACTGGTTGCTAGATAGTTGGTTGTGTCCTTGGGCAGGTAACTTTACGGACGTTGCCTAAACCCAGTGGATTAATTGGTTACAAATTATAGACTGTGTGAATCATGCATAACACACTGCAATAGCTCCGGTAACTCAACGATTGGCGTGAGGTAAGCTGACGATTGCACTTGTGTTAACCGCCTTGATTTTCCCATTTACGGGGATAAACATGAATATTCTATCATATAATTCAGATGTACGAAGAGATAATCGTGGCGCTGACTGAGGCAGGGAAAGATGAAACAGCAGTGACAGTAATCACAGGCGCTGGTGATTATTATTGTAGTGGAAACGACCTTGGAAACTTCATGACCATCAAACCGGACGAAATGCATCAGGTCGCAAAGGAATCAGGCGATCTTTTAAGGTTTTACAAACTTTTATGGCAGTTTTATTCAATCATTAGTATGGGCGGGTCCACGGTAGCTCCGGGACCAGGAATTAGGCCATGATACATTACATTAGTATAGGTGAGTCCGTGGTAGCACTGGGCCAGGAATGTAGGCCATGATATATTACATTAGTATGGGCGGGTGTACGATAGCTCCGGGACCAGGAATTCACGCCATAAAAGGCCCATTACTCCTTTTATCGCATTTATGTCATTTATAAATATCAAAAACTTTAAACTGGGTGGGAGGCAGCAGATGCAACAGCTGATGTCCGTCCAGTTAGTCTGGCGGTTAAGTGCGTCGCCTTTTAATCGAAAGGTTGCAGATACGAAACTGGTCGCTAGCTAGTCGGTTGTTAATTTGCATATCAGCCTAAGAACATTATTTAGCATTCTAAAATAGTTTTTTCAATGAACAGGAAACAAGCAAACGCTTGTGCACATTTAATATGCCCATTGTTTAGTAGCACTCGGAGGCTTTTTGGTGTTAAAAAATGTTAACATAAAATTTGAGCTTTTGTGGGCAATGCATATACTTTTGAGTTGTAATTCTACATATTACAATCTTGAGTACCCAGTAACAGCTTATGTTTGTATGGATAAAAGTTGAATGTCAACCTGTAAGTACCACTCTGTTAAAACATCCAAAATATCTGTGTTTCACTGTGTTATAAAACGCTATTTCCACAACAAACATGCGATATGTCAACGCATAAATGGATCATGTAGTGCCTTATGCTTTATTGCCAATAACTACCAATCTGTTAAAACATCTACAATATCTGTGTTTCACTGTGTTATAAAACGCTATATCCACAACAAACAGACGGTACGTCAACGCATACATCGATTTCCCCAAACCACTGATTGCGGCAGTGAACGGTCCTGCCATCGGAGTGTCGGTCACTGTGCTCGGGATGTTTGATCTCGTTCTTGCATCCGAGTCCGCCACGTTTTCAACCCCGTTCAGCAGACTCGGTCAAAGTCCGGAAGGCTGTTCGTCTTACACGTTCCCGAAAATCATGGGCTATGCAAAGGTAAATAATACTGTATTTATAGCTAAGGCTTCTTAAATAATGACAGGTAATTGTCACCATATAGGTGTAAAGTTAGAAGAGTAACCCCTAGCATTTATTCACTTTACACCCATATTTAAACAAAACAGCTTAAAATTTCCTAAATACATACATAAAACTTTAATTTAATCATAATCACCTAAACAGCATCCATATTTTACCATGTTCATTTACACTTTGCAAAGAAACCAGTTTCCGTTAATGTTAGTTGTCCCTTTATTTTCATTTTCACCTTTTTCCGAAATTTATTTTGATAAATTAGTTTTGTTTTTAGGCTTGCGATATGATGTTGTTCAATAACAAGCTAAATGCCACTGAAGCAAAAGATTGTGGTTTGGTGACTAAAATATTACCCAAAGCAAATTTTGAAGCTGATGCAATGGCCGCTGTTGAAGAAATCGCTAAACTTCCAGTAAAGGTAAAAAGATACAGCGCACCATATGTTATATTATTGTGTATTCACTGGTACTGTTACCAACTCCTTATTCATGATTTTGTAAAATTACTGACTATGCACATGATTTTAAAAAATGCTCCTCACCCATAAGGCTGTATTTTTGTTAGTAGAAAAGGTATAAACTAGCTTTAAGCTGTACCCAACATATCTAATACTTGTTTTAAACATTCAAGAAGAAATGAAATGTTGATTATCTTAGTTCATTTTTTGGCTCCTTTATTACATTAAAGAAGAATGGCATAATTCTTTTAAATTAGGAGGCACGATAAATCGGCAAAACTACAGTACTTAATACATGTCGGTGAATAGACACAGTATAATAGAGAAAAAAATTACATGATATTAGTTAGTTTATTTATTTTTTGCCCCAATATTTAAAAATGGCAAACGAACATAATCACGACATAGGAACAGGAAAAGACAGCAAAACGAACCGTCATTAAAACAGAGATATATAAACAAGAGATTATCTCCGGTTAAAACACGCCATTGAAACAAGATATAATTTAATAAATAGCGGATGCGGCCGCCAAACCTAGGCAAAAAAACAATATTAAACGATCCAAATTTAATTAAGACCAAATGATATAGTATTGGGATACCAAATTGATTTTAGCATGGTTCATTGTTTGCACAGTTAATAGCAAACATTCTATATTTTCTCACAGTCACTGGTTTACTCGAAAGAACTGATGCGCAATCACGAAATTGACATTTTGCACAAAACAAACGAAGCTGAATGTGATCGCTTGGTAGAACGATGGCCCTCAGAAGATTGCATCAATGCTGTTATGAAATTCTTTCAAGAAAAGAACAAATAGTTTTAACAGATCATAATTTCATTTGTTCCAATATTATTTTTTTCGTGATTTTGAAAGTACAAGAGCATTATCGTCAAATTTGTATTCACTTGAACATTATACGGTTCGTTAAGAATTATGCAGCTATTGATGAAACTAGGCTAAATAAGCTGTTTCTTAAACTGTAATACCCATTAGGGCCAGTGGTTTAATAATTAACTTCAAACTAACGGTAATATTTTCTTACATGCCTCACATATTAGCAGCAGTGAATTGTAATGATGATGATGCAATTTGCTTTTTTGTTGATGAATTTATAATTTTATTCAGGGTTAGTTGTAGCGAATAGTACTGATTGCATTTTGAAATGGCTCACCTGACTCGTTTTATTATTTATGAAAAACTTGATGGATACGCAATTCTTCGCCTTGCAAGACCTGAACGAAAGAATGCTTTTGTGCAAGAAGTAAGTGTTGTATTCCTCATTTATTAAGGTTTAATTGACTGTTTATCTAAAACAAAAAGGAAACGCAAAATGATAACAATATAGGAACAGTATTGAAATAATGCATTGTATAGATCAGGATACTTCGGTATTAAGTTTTGCAGTTTAGTTAATAGTAATAATATTATATATTGATGTGTTTGTAAAATTTTGATGCCATTATTGACTACTTAATCGTGGATAAGCACTTATTACCTTAAATCCAAATGCTTTTTGTCTGGCGGGTAAGTGCACCACCTTTTAATCGAAAGGTTGCAGGCTAGTCGGTTGTGTCCTTGGGCAAGGCACTTAACAGACATTGCCTGAACCCAGAGGATTAATGGGTTCTACCAAATTAATGGAACGTGTCTATCATATGCAACACACTGCAATAGCTCCGGTAACCCGACGATGGGCGCGAGGTGATCTGACGATTGCCCGTGTGATAACCCCCTTGGTTTCGCATTCACGGGGATAAACATGAATATCCTATCCTTTACTTCTAGATGTATGGTGCACTATCAGTGTACCTCAAACAAGCCGCTCATGATAATGAAGTAAAAGTCTTGGTGTTTACTGGGACTGGTGAATACTTTTCCAGTGGTGCTGATCTCATCGAAAGGGATAATCTACCAAATGCAGAAGCCCAAAAAAAGAAGTCAAATTATTTTAGGTTGATACAAAACTTGAAACTGTGATGTTTAGTTTGACTGGTTAGTCTGATGGTTAAGTGCGACACCTTTCAATCGAAAGGTTGCAGGTGCGAAACTGGTCGCTAGCTATTTGGTTGTGTCCTTGAGCAAGGCACTTCACGGACATTGCCATAACCAAAGCGGATTAATGGGTTCTACCAAATTGAAGGAACGTGTCTATCATATACAACACACTGCAATAGCTCCGGTAACCTGACCGTGGGCGCGAGGTGATCTGACGATTGCTCGTGTGTTAACCCACATGATTTTCCCATTCACGGGGATAAACACAATTATCATATCCTAAAAACATTATTCTTGGCAGAGAATTTGTGGAGACTATGGTCAAATTCCCGAAGCCTCTTATAGCTGCTGTGAATGGACCTGCTATAGGAATTGGTGTGACATGTCTACCTCTTTGTGATGTGGTATATGCAGCCGAAAACGCAACATTCATGACTCCATTCACACGGATTGCAATTGTACCAGAAGCTTGTTCATCATACACCTTTCCAAAGATTATGGGATATGCAAAGGTTAATTTATGGGATATGATTTTTAAATATTTTGCTTCATTTTTGTTTTTACGATTTTTTTGATTTTTTATGAAAAAAGTTGATTTTTATGTACGATTTTGGTACTGGTATCTTATACCATGCCTTAGTGCTGATTAAGTTTTTATCAGTTATGCTTTTTGGCTTATTTTATTTTAAATATGTAGTTTTATTTTATTTTTCTAATACGCATTATTGCTCTTCAAAGCGTTTGGTTTTTAAAGTTAAATACCTGCTGTACTTTTTATACATAAGTTGTTGTTGTAAGTTGATTTATTTTTGTGTAAACAGCTGAAATAAACAAGAGCTTTACTGTAACTGCAGGCAAATGAGATGCTGCTGTTCAACCGAATGCTCTCAGCTGATGAAGCTTACGTGGCGGGCCTTGTAACAGAGGTTTTCCCAAAAGATGTCTTCGTAGCCGAAGTACAGAAGCGTGTTGAAGAATTTGTTGATAATCCAATCAAAGTAAGTAAAAATGAAAAAAAATATTGTAAGTTTTTTTGTTATAGTTGTAAAATTATAAGATAGATCAGGGCCATAATTTACAAGTGATTTGTATAATTTTTAGAATGTAAACAAAGTTCTCTTTTTAAAAGTAAAATTTTAAGATGTTACTTTCCATCTTAATTTTTAGTACAAAAATATATGCGTTTTCAAAATTTTTACCTACAATTTTTTCGACAAAATTTTTCATACAAAAAATATGTAAAACTCCCAGAGCTTGATATATGGAAAGCAATTGATTCGAGGTCCTGAGATTCCAATTCTTCTTGAAACATCGGAGCGAGAAACTAAAAGGTTAGCGGAAAGATACACTTCGCCAGAGTTTGTGGAGCAAGGAAGAAAGTTTTTCGAAGCGAGAAAAAGAATAAAAGAAGCAAGAAAAGCGAAACTTTGATCAAATCATTTTTAAATTAGTTTTGTTGTGGAAATGCGTTAATTTCTATCCCTGCAGTAATACGTGCAGGATTCCAGACAGTTATTTTGTGCACTCTAATTATGCGTGCCCTGTAATCATGCCCGCATTCATGTAATTATCATTTACTTTGGAATGTTACATTCTTTGCAAGTATTTCGTACTATATAACCTGACGTGTTTTCGCTTTTAATTCATTGACTTAGATTCACTACCAAGTACCTCCAATACAAGAATACAAGTTTCATCAAATAATCCTCCACAGACCACCATGAATAGGAAATTGTATATTATTTAATACCTCTCATTTTCATCTAGCTCAATGCATGAAGTATAGTACTTTTGTTTGCTTATTGAATTTAATTATTGTTTTATTTTAATAATGTGAACTCTCCATAACTTTTTTATTTGATTATTCTATAGTCGTCTTTAATTTTTGTTTTGTCTATAAATCTAATTTAATTTTTTTTCTTCTTAATTTCTAATCAACTTTTGTAAATCAGTTGTAATAACATTGTATTAAACTGTTGTTGTTTTCAAGCATTTTAAACTTTTAAATAATCCTCTGTTTCTAGTATGTATTGCTTTAATTGTTTTAACTGCATATATGTAACTATTTATAAATCTTTGGAAAATTTTATTTTCCCATGACTAAGAAAATGCAAAAGGCTTTACATTGGCAATTGTAAAATTGTCTGTCCAGTTGCAGTAATCTATAATGTTTTTATCTATTGGTCTAGCTTCGCTTATCTGACTATAGGTATAAAGTTGTCCGATAATTTTTGTGAACTCAGTTTTCATGGTCATTCTGTTATATGATAAATATTTATATAGATGCAATTTTAATGCCGACTATGCAAAAATTCATTACTTTTAATTCTATGCTATTTCTATTTTATTTCAGTATGTTTATTTGATGACCATTCATAGCTTGCATATGCAAATCTTGTAATGTTTAAGCCAGATATAATGAGACCCTAATTAATACATTTTCCAGGGAAGTTTAGAATATTATATGTAGTGTATAGATTAATAAGAAGAAGAATATTACCCTCCTACTGCAGACCCGAACAACGGAGACCTTCCAGAGAAAAAAAAAACTTCTTCGAGTCCCTTTGAACCTACATTCTTAACTTTTTGTCAAGTCTTACTATTATTAAAACATAAAATTCTCTTTGTTCGGTCGGTTAGTCTGGCGGTTAAGTGTGTTGCCTTTAAATCGAAAGGTTTCCGGTGCGAAACTTGTCGCTAGCTAGTCGGTTGTGTCCTTGGGCAAGGCACTTTACGGACATTGCCTAAACCCAGCGAATTAATGGGTTCTACCAAATTGAAGGAACATGTCTATATACAACAGAGCTGGGTTAAACATGTCCTTTAGAAAGCAGAGCAAAACAATAACTCTACCAATAAGTCAAATCATAGTGATAATTCCTGTCTTGTATGTATAGAAACGGTGTTTTATCATTTGTTGTAAGCGATTGATTTTGATTTTACCTCATTGGTTTTTCAATTCACGGGGATAAACATGAATATCCTATCCTATTTCTATTTAATCCTATTTCTTTAATTTTTCCAAAAAAGGTGATGATTAGATAAAAGGTAAAATGTCGAATAAAAGTGAATACATTGTGTTCGAAAAGAAAAATGGATATGCAATACTTCGATTTAACCGCCCACGTAGAAAAAATGGCATCATTCTTGAGGTTTAAAACATATTTTTTATCAACCTATATACAAGTTATTGTTTAAGTTGTATTATAAAACGAGACCTTTAAAATTTAAATGGAATATGAACCGTAATTTGTGATCATTATATAGCAATTTTAAAAATACTAACTTACCTAAGTCAAACTATAAAACTATTTTGTACTTCAACAATTGTAAAATGTAAAATTAGGCTAAATTCATAATTTAAATTAATTAATAAATCACTTATGGTTTATCTTTGTACAAGGTAGCAATGGTAAATTTTGTGTGAAGTTTTTTTTAACCATTTTCCTTTATTAAGCGATTTTCAAAAGGTCTTTAAAATCTGGCGGAATTATTGAATAACAAATGCTTTGTCAAATCTGTGTCAATTCAACTGTTGGTATGTGTTGTTCTGACAAATTACAAAATTGTTTGATCAGAACTTAATAAAAGCATTGCGATCTGTAGCAACTGAAACATTGTGCAATTGAAAACTATTGCTTACTTGACAGCTGTGTCCTTCAAGCATTTAGCAGACATTGTCTGGAAAGGCACTTACCACACATTGTCTAAAACTCTAAATCCAGTAGATTGAACTGAAAAAACGCCTCAATCATACATATCATACTGCAGTAGTTACAATAACCCGACAGTAGGCGAGAAGTAATCTGTACATTGCCAGTTTCATAACCCCCCATGCATTGTCTGTTTTCGGGCCACACATTCTCCTAAAGCCGGCTTCCCACAGTACTGGTCGCGCTTTACCGCACACTCTTCTTCACGGCTTTTGGTCTTAATTAAATTTTGATTGCTTAATATTGTTTCGCCTAGGTTTGGCGGCCGCGTCCGTTATATTTATTAAATTATATCCTTTTTTGTGATGACGTGTTTTAACGACTGTTCGTTTTGCCGTCTTTTCCCGTTCCTGTGTCGAGATTATATTCAGTTGCACTTTTTAAAAACTGTGGCATAAAATGAATAAACTAAAAACTATACTTATGTTATTATGACCATCGTTTCACCCGGCGGTATTAGCGCGAATATATTATCCTCCCATCGCGATATTTAGTTTAGTTTATTCATTTTTTGCCCCAGTTTTTAAAAATGGCAAACGAATATGACACAGGAACAGGAAAAGACGGCAAATCAAACAGTCGTCAAAACTTGTCATTAAAAAAAAGGATATAATTTAATAAATATAGCGGACGCCAAACCTAGGTAAAAGAACAACAAGATTTGAAACCTTTATTCCCCAGATGCTCTGGTGATCTGACGATTGCCTATGGTTAACCCCCTTGGTTTTCCTATTCACGGGGATAAACATGAATATCCTATCCTTCCATCACGTTATGAAACCTTTCCCAGATGCAAGTTGCAATGACCGAGCACCTTGGTGAGCTAGCGACGGACGATGACGTTAAGCTCGTTGTTATCACTGGGACTGGAGAGTATTACACCAGTGGGGCTGATTTCATTGGTGGGACTTCCCCTTCCTCTGACTCACCTGTAACAAGCCTGCAAGAGTTCAAGTAATACAACATCCTTAAATTTTGGCCATTTGTAACATATACGTTTTTTTTAATTTGGACAACATCCTTAAAATTTGGCCATTTGTAATATATATGTTTTTCAAATTTTTAGTTTAATTTAGTTTATTTTTTGTTTCAACGATAAGTAGGATAGAAGAATAGGATATTTATGTTTATCCTCGTTAATGGGAAAACCAAGGGGGTTAACACATGGGCTATTGTTAGATCAACTCGCGCCCATTGTCGGGTTATCAGAGCTATTACAGTGTTTTTTTTTGTATATGGTAGACACGTTCCTTCAATTTGGCAGAACCTATTAATTCGCTGGGTTCTGGTAATGTCTTCTAAGTGTCTTGCCAAAGGACACAACTGACTAGCTAGCCACCAGTTTCGCAACTGCTCTCTTTGGATTGAAAGGCGACGCACTTAACCGCCAGACTAACCAGCCGGACCGCCAGACTAACCTGCTGCCAAGAGGTACATTGTTTTTCTGTACTAAGAGCTCATGTATTAGAAATATACATTTCTGGATGATTATGTTTATATTGAAGTCAACCTTACTTTGTAACTTCAGGAATCTAGTGGATGCTTTGATAACATTTCCGAAGCCAATCATCGCTGCAGTGAACGGACCTGCGATCGGTATGGGCGTCTCATCCCTTCCACTGTGTGACGTGGTGTATGCGTCCTCCACCAGTACTTTCCTCACTCCATTCTCGCGCATCGCTGCAGTACCTGAAGCTTGCTCTTCGTATACTTTCCCGAAACTTATGGGATATGCGAAGGTGAAGTAATAAATTTGTTAAATCTCAGGAGATTGTTTACAACTTTTTTACAACCTATCTGATATAAAGTGCTATGTCATATACCTGACTAGCAAGTAACTGGTTTTAAACATGGAAAATAAACAGAGTTCCTTGGTTTTGGCTAGATTGAAACAATTTGTTTTTAAAGTACCGAACAGTGTTTCAAAATTTGTCCTTTTTTATTGGCAAAATAATTGTTTTTCTATTAATTCTGCCGTTGGTTTATTCTATTGTGAATAAATCTGGTGGTTCAGAAATATTGCTTTTAAACAATAATGAATTTTTTATACATATTGTGTTATGACGCGTGATGGTCAAACTGTAAAATGTTAGATCACTTAGATAAGGCTAGTTTTTGTCATTATTACACTACAAATTATGTGACAAGGAATTTTAGCTTTATAGCACCTTAGATTGTCCATTTAAGTTCTCACACTGGAACACTAAAACAGAAATGTGTATATATGCTATTTACTTTCGAACAGGTATCAGCACCCAATTTAAGTTCTTTTGCAAATGCAGGCAAATGAGATGCTGCTGTTCAACCGAATGCTCTCAGCAGATGAAGCTTACGTGGCGGGCCTTGTAACAGAGGTTTTCCCGAAAGATGTCTTCGTAGCCGAAGTACAGAAGCGTGTTGAAGAATTTGTCGATAATCCAATCAAAGTAAGTAAAAGTATAGTGTCTTGCTTATGTTCAATTGATAAAAATCCCTTTTTGTATACAGCTTCTAACTCACCTTTCCCAAAGCCGTATTCTTTATGTAACTATGGTTTGACCAAAACTCTCAGTTTTTCTGTATAATAACTCAAGAGCAAATTTACCCAACTACACTAATAGAAATAACTCTATTTTTACAGCCAAATTAGGCTACAGTTTACATATAGTATGGAAAAGCATCTGACAGATTAGTCTAGTGGTTAAGTGCGCTGCCTTTCAGCAGAGAGGTTGCAGTTATGAAACTGGTGGTTAACTAGTCAGTTGTGTCCTTGGGCAAAGCACTTAACGGACATTGCTTAAACCCAGCGGCCTAATGGTATCTACTAAATTAAAGGAACATGTGAATCATACATAACATACTGCAATAGCTTCGGTAACCCTACGGTGGGCGCGAGGTGATCTGTTGATTGCCCGTGTGGTAACCCTCTTGGATTTTCATTCACCCATAATGTCGCAAGAATATATCCTTTAATTATCATTATCCCTTTTAAAGAGTTTGATCTACGGAAAACGGTTAATCCGAGGACCTGAGACAAAGAGATTGCTTGAAGTGAACAAAACTGAATTCAACCAACTGTTGGAAAGATTTCAATCCGAGGACGTTGTCGTACAGGCAATGAAGTTCATGCAGAAACGGAAAGAATTGAAGGAAAAACAAATTAATTCCAAGCTTTAATACTTAATTGGGTTAAATAACTTGTTTTATTTCTTTGTAATTATATTTATTTTTCTTGATATATAATTTGTTTTTGATGTTAATGAATTAATAGTTTTACAATACAGTGCTGATTACTTGTTAACCGTCACAATTAAGATATATTTATATATAGGATAGTATAGGATTTTTATGTTTATCCCCGTGAATGGGAAAACCAAGGGCGTTAACACACGGGCAATCGTCAGATCACCTCGCGCCCACCGTCTGGTTACCGGAGCTATTTCAGTCTGTTGTGTATAATAGACACGTTTCTTCAATTTGGTAGAACCTATTAATCCGCTGGGTTTGTCCGTTAAGTGACTTGCCCAAGGACACAACCGACTTGCTATCAGTTTTGAAACTTGAACCTTTCGGTTGAAAGGGGTCGCATTATACCACCAGACTAACCGGACGGACTAATTTTTGGGTGTTCATATTGCTCCTCTAGTTACCAAACCAACTCAATGTACTTTGTCCATGGTTTCTATGCAAGCGGAAACTGTTTGTCTCTAATTACCAATCCGAATTTGTCACCCATATACTGAAAATACAAAGAATTAAAAGTTTGAACTTTTGGAATAAATTTACTTGTTTTCACTAAACACAGTAATATAATGAGTTCTACCAAATTGAAGGAATGTTTCGATCATACATAACACCCTGAACTAGCTCCGGTAACCCGACGGTGGGCGCGAGGTGATCTGACGATTGCCCGTATGTCAACCCCCTTGTTCTCCCATTCACGGGGATAAACCTGAATATCCTATAAATGGTAAAGGCCTAATTTAAACCGGTCATTTATTTTATAGCAGTTTAAAGAATATACAGTAGTTTATTTTAATATTCACTACTCTGGCAAATCATTTAATATGAATCGATTTCTTTAGAATATAATCTTTGGGTTTTATTTCGCGTCAGCCTTTACCGATATCGGTATTTTTAATTTGTTATAACGTGTTTTAACGACTGTCGTGTAGCGGCCTTTTCCTTAATTTTAATAGTAATAATATTGATGTTCATTTTAATGGCAAATTTAAAAAAATAAACGTACTTTGTCCATACTCGCCTTTAACATTATTTCTCAGCAAGCAAATGAAGAACAGTTACGCAACTTCTCCAAAGTTTAGAGATTAATTAAAAATGACCATTCGGTTGTTATTTTACCAGGTAAATTTCCTTCTTGATAATGGGCCGCAAATTGTCTATTTAAAGGTAAGGTTGTATATTGCCCACATAAAGTACCAAATGTGGTAATTGGCCTTACTTGCATAATATAATACTGTAAAATCGAAATATGTTTTACTAGTAGTGTTAGTCCACTCTCTAGTACTAATAGTTGTTTTATCTAACATTACCAGAACGACGAAAAATCCACAAAATTGCATAGTACCTAATTTAGTTATGTCAACAACAAATTATATCATATTTTAATGCATTAATTTTTATCAATAGGGCGATTGGTCGGTTAAGTATGTCGTCTTTTAGATACACATAAATATTTTATCTTAATTCAAAAGTGAAATGGTTATTCCAATTTAAAAACTCTTACTACACGATTTCGGACGGACAAGACGGCCGGTTGGTCTTACGGTTAAGTGCGTCACCTTTCAATCGAAAGGTTGCAGATGCGATCTGGTCGCTAGCTAGTCGGTTGTATCCTTGGGCAGGGCACTTTACGGACATTGCCTGAACCCAGCGGATTAATGGGTTCTACCAAATTGAAGGAATGTGTTTATCATATACAACACACTGCAATAGCTCCGGTAACCCGACGATGGGCGCGAGGTGATCTGACGATTGCCCGTGTGTTAACCCCCTTGGTTTTCCCATTCACGGGGATAAAGATAAATATCCTATCCTCCTGATACTTTAACTATGCAATTAGCATGTCCGAACAAATATCAAATTATATTTCCGCGAGATGGCGCTAGTAATCCCTTCCTTTGGGTTTAGATGTTGCATGTGTTCCTGGAAAAGGTATAAGGATTTACTGTCGGTATAACTATTAGTTTACTAATAATCCGAAATATATGATCGATACGTAGTATTTATTAATAACTGGTGGTATAACATCATTTATACATTTTAAGTTTTTCGAAGATCGCATGGCGCAAACGAACGGTTAAGGTGGGGTAGTGAAATGACTGTGTAACTTTTGCAGGTTTTAGCATAATTTGCTAGAACTTTAACAGTCTTTCAAATTGTCCTGGCTGACCACACGACCTCTTAATCAGACACAGGTTTGACGGATTAAACGTCTAGATTGAATGCTGTCTTTATTTTTTCCGATTTCTTTAGGGTATAAGGGACACCAGTTTCTTAGTTTAGTTAAGAATACTGCAGTAAGAATGTTGTAGTTTAGTTAAGTTTAGTTTTTGTTTCCACGATGAAAGCACGAAGCAGAAACTATTGATAAAAATTTGGAAAACGGGGAAAAACGGCAAAACGACAGTCGTTAGAAGACGTCTAAAAAAACAATAAATTATTAAATCTTTCCTGTACTTACCATTGAAACCCTTTGAAGGGATTAAAATTAAACCGATTAAAAAAGACGAAAAAAATAAAATAAATCAAATTCAACTTTTGCAACTTAACAATAACTTTATAATGAAGACCATTACACCGAGAACCCCTAATACACGTTTTCAGACGACTTAGTGGCACAGTGGTTGATTCAACACCGGTCGCTGGCAAGTTATTATCTCGGCGTACGGACCTCTATACAAAAAACGGTCCTTGTGACAATCCCACCATGGGTTCGAAACTTGGCTCGGTAAAAAAAGTTATTGTCTCGGGTGTGAAAACAAAGTGTTGGTTGTTATATCTGCTACAATCAAAGAGAAGAACACTTTAAAAGGAGCACATTGTATTTATTACTAATGCATCTATTAAAATAAACGCCATTTGGACAAACGTCATCAGTATACACGCTCACATATAACTTTGCAAAAGCGGTGCAATTATTACATCATAAACGAAGCTGGCGGGTAAACTGCACGCACGTCGAAATAAATCAGAAAGTATGCTTGTACATAATATATATAATTTGTTTCGTTACATGTCAAAGCACTGGAGTTTGTCATTTGTGTCGGGTAGTCAGGTTTTAAATATTGATTGGCGTATGAAGTCCCACCATCAAGGTTTTGGTAAGAAAGCTTTCTCGTAAACACCATTTATACGGTCGATACGACTCACAAACGGTTACCGTTAAATGACAACAACGTTCCTGCCATTCACAGTGATTCTAACTATCTATGATTAAAAAGGCGCTACATCTTTCCGGCAATAGTCAGGTCAGTTCTGCTTCACAATATAAGTGGCACTAAGTAAGGCTAAAAGGGAATATATCAATCTTGGCATCATCTACAACAATGCAAAACTTTTCTTCACTAATTTTAAGTCAAATTCGACGATTGTCGGGCTAAGAATTCCCAATGTCAATGAATTTAAATACGATTACTATATACCACAATGGAAGCGTAACTAGTTTAAATAGAAATCTAAGATGACGATGTAATAAATAATGTTTAAGTGTTTCAAGTTGACTGTAGCGACAGTAATTCCCACAATGGCGACGAAGCGCACGATACACAAAAAAAGAGCCGTTGCCAAAAGAGCCCAGCGAAATACAAGGAAATATGCAGAAAGCCAGCTGCTTATTTAAAGCTTTTATAAAGATAAATCGGGCGAGTAAGAAAATAAAACATTTTTCTCGTCATGGACGATCGTAATGCGGTTATGTGTAAATCTTAAATAAACATGCGAAGGGAAGAAAGGGCACCCACTGAACCCGTGTGCTGGCGCCTCGCTTTACGACTAAGCTGTACTACTCCGCGTGTAGCGATTCCGGACCGTTCTTTACACCGCGTCAGTGTTCATACGCATCGGAGAAGTTTGGAGCGTTTCCGCTCGCCCTCGGAAGATGTGGAATCGATGATGTTGCGCGCAGACGCGGTGGACATCGTGCGCTCTGCCGAGGCAGCCTTTGATGTCCCGGATGTGTACTGTAATGAGAAAAGCTAAATTTAGAACTGTCTGGGTCGTAAAATAAAGCTTCCAGATGTTTTTAAAAATAATATTGACTGAAATGATTTATTATGGCGTTTTTACTATGGCAATTTACGTTAATTATATTTGCCTTATCCAGATGTTTAAATTATTTGCTTTCAGCTTGCGTGGATATTAAAAAAATATTGCCTTCGCCTTGTGTATATGGTTGGAATTAATTATCATTGCAATTCAGAATGAATTTATTACCTTTGGCTTGTGTATATGGTTGGAATTAATTATCATTGCAATTCAGAATGAATTTATTACATTTGGCTTGTGTATATGGTGAATTTAATTATCATTGCAATTCAGAATAAATTTATTTTAGTTTTTGTTTCCACGATGAAAACATAAATCAGGACTTCTGAAAAAAAAATTTTAAAACGGGGAAAAAAGGCAAAACGACAGTCCTTAGAACACGTCTAAAAACAAGTAATAAATTTATTACCTTTGCCTTGTGTAGGTGGCCGGTTGAGCAGCGTTTCTTCATTCTCGTGATGACAACCAGCAGACAAACGACCACAATGCAAATCGCTCCAATCGCTAACACCATTGTTAACCAGTTGACGCCAATAGTACTCGGAGCAGCGGTCGTGCTGATGGTTGTGGTCGTGTCAGGGGAGTCGATCTCGTATGGGGGCTGCGACTCTAGGAGTTTACATTCGTCGCAACATGCGCCCTCTCTCCGGAAGACCGTCGGGCAGTTTGAGGGCAGAGGGTCACACATCGGGTGGTAGCACTGAATGTCGCCGTCCACGCACCGGCACTTTACGCATGGTTTATCGGCGTCGTTCCACAGTTCCCCGTCGCGGTACACTGTCTCATTCGCGTTGCAATTTTTATGCCGAGCAGCGGAACCTACAAACGAAAGCGGATTAATAGATGCGGGTTTCTTGGTCAACAATATTCTTACCAAGGCACGTTGGGCAACATTGGTCTCGCATTCGCACAGGGGAAACACAACCGTGGTTTTGTGGACACTGCACACTGAAATTCCTGCAACAGAAAGATCAGTTCGGAAACAGTTTCACAACCACAAAGTTCAAGTTGGCAATATGTTTTAAACCGTTAAAATATATAAAATATAGCGGTTCCGATTTTCCTTATTTTTTAATAAATGTTTTTTTAATAAACCGTTGAAATATAGAGATTCGGATTTTCCTTGTTTTTCAATAAATGTTTTTTAAATAAAGCGTTAATATATATAGGTTCAGATTTTCCTTATTTTTTAATAAATGATTTTTAATAAACCATTAAAATATAGCGATTTAGATTTCCCTTATTTTTTAATAAATGATTTTTAATAAACCGTTAAAATATAGCGGTTCAAATTTTCCTTATTTTTCAATAAATGTTTTTAATAAACCGTTAAAATATAGAAGTTCAGATATATTTTAATAAACTGATGCTTACTGTATAGCTCCTCCCAGACAAGCGTGGCTAGTACAAGGATCGGACTTCCACGAATCTCCACTTTTGAACATCTTGCCGCTATCCAGTTTGCAAGACGGACCGAGTGAAGCAATATTGAGACTGCCAGCAAACGCTTGAAGAATGAGAAACGATTTCAGAAAAGTTGGGATAAGGATAGGATAATTCTTATACAGTAAATTATACTAAACAGTTGGTTAGGATAGGATGGGATAATTATTATACAGTTCATTATACTGAACAGTTGGTTATACTCGGTACGTAAAAATAAAATGCTGCAGTAAGCCTCGCACCTTGCAAGGTTAAATGCGTAAACAAATGGCGACTGATTATATGGAAATGTAATTATAACTGTGCACTACGTACATATTAACGAATACAAAGATTTCGGTTAAAACAAGACTAAAAATATATTCCGAACAGTCATAAAATGAAACACGGTTTTATTAGGTTAGTTTTTGCTTCGACTATCGTCGTACAAAGGACGCAGTAAATTTGTCATAGAAATAACATGTCAAGTAAGTCACCTGGACACTTGGGGCAGCATTCGCCAGGATGAAGCACAGGGTGCATGCAGTTTGTTGCTGGACATTTAAACGAAGTACACATCACGAGTCCACTGTGGCAAATACATGAGGTGCATTCGCTGACCTTCCAAGTCTCGCCCTCCACAAACCAATTGCCACCAGGTTCTTGACATGACAGGGATTGCGGTACAAGCGAAGACGATTCCGGGTTGGGCTCTGAAAGAGAACGTAAGAGTCAAATTTAAAGACTCTGAAAGAGATACAGTCAAATTTAGTCTCCAGCGTTAAGGTAAATTAATTTAAAGATAAAAAATCTATTGCATCGATATGTGCTTTAATTTTCTAAGAATAAAACCTTAATGCCTCTTGTACTTGCACTATTCGGCTGGTTAGATTTGTAAGTTTTGGTTTACTAAAACCGTTTTGGACTTGATTACCGGCCAAGTATATATATGTATCGGGCGCATTTACCATTCGGCCACACGACATATGCTATTTAAAACTTTTTTTTACCAGGCTTAGTTTCGAACCCATATTGGGTTCGTTGCTAACACCGCTTTTTATTAGTAGTCGGTATAGGTATCTGTCGCGTTAAACACTCGGCCACACGACATACGCTATTTGAAATTTATTCACCGGCGAAAATTTTATTTACCAGCGAAATTTATTTACCGGCGTTAACCATTTATTTAAATTTATATTTTAAAACTTTGCAAATTACCTGCACATGAAGCGCAGCAGTCGCCCTCTCGTAGGACCGGGTTTTCGCAAGCAGGCACCGGACACTTGATTGCGTCACACATCACATCGCCTCCACGACACACGCAGATGAAGCAATCGCTGCTCCATGTTTCACCGTCGTCTCTTCTTCGGTCGATCGAATCATCCGCGCATGAGTGCGTAGCCGCCTTTTCGGGGGAGGGAAGCGCAATCGCCGAACCTTCCAAAAAAATAACATTTTTTGAGGATATTTTAAATAGGCCCCATTTTTAGATGGAACTTTTAAAAACACCTCATTTTTGGGTAAAAAATGAATGACCACATAGCTAGATTAATACCACATAGCCGCATAGATAGATTAATAAAATTAGCTAGATTAAGACCACATAGCTAGATTAATAAAAAAATATTGACCACATAGCCAGTGTAATTTGTCCGCTACTACCATGCAAGGGAAAAACTAAAAGGAGGGAAAGCGGGAAGGTGGAGGGAAACTGCTCACTAAAATGAATATTAAGTCATTAGAGTTAATTTTAAACATGGGGTTGGAGTTGTTGTTATTTCTGGTGTTGAGATTAGTGTTTAAGATAAGGTTAAAAATAATTTCCATAGTTTTAGTGGACAATTTTCCTCCTTCCCGCTTTCCCTCCCTTTAGCGTTGCCTCTTTACGAATGTCCTGTACAAAATAAAAAAAGCGATAGAAAAACGCACCTTTGCATTTACATATATCACAGCCGTAGTTGTTGACAGATAATCCGAACGTGCATTCCTTATCACAGGAATCCATTGGTTGACATCTCCTGCATTTGCACCGATCACAACCCTTCTTGTTGAGTCTGTTCAAATCAAAACAAAAAGTGTGAAAATAATTTCACTGTGACAAAAGTAGTTTAGTTGTTTTGTACCTGGGCGAGGAATTTAGTGGGTCCTGGTTTGACTTGGGGGGGGTTAGTTTTGTATGGTTATATTTAGTTTATTTTTTGTTTCCACGATGAAAACACGAAGCAGGTGTTGATAAAAAATTGAAAAACGGGAAAATAGGCAAAACGACAGTCGTTAGAACACGTCTAAAAAAGCAATAAATTAAATAAAGGAAATACACATGTAATTACAATTATAATGGTGTGTACGTAGAAAGAGAAATCATTTTTTGCTAAACTATGATTTATCATAACACATTGTAAACAAACTGGATTTTTGTATCCAACTTACCGGTAGCTATAGGAACATTTCTTGATACATGCAGTAATTTTATTAACAACAAATTGTAAACAAAATTAAACTGTTTTTTTATCCGACTTACCGGTATCCATAGGGACATTGCTTGATACACGCAGTAAGCTCCTTACATTTGCGAGGTCGCTGGAGGCAAGCACAGGTTTCACAGCCTGAATCATCTCGCTGGAAACCGCGAGCACACTTCAGTGCGCACTTCGTCATGCTTGGGCAGTTTCCCTCGCCTCCGCCGACTGTGCAAGGTAAAACGTGAACACATAGGAAAGTCTTAATACCTGGTTTAATTATACGCTTGTGTGGCCGAATTGTTAGCACGACCGATACATATATTGATCTATACAAAAAAACGGTCTAAGTGACGAGCCCATCATGGGTTCGAAACTTGGTTCGGTAAAAAAAAAAAAAAAAAATACTAGTTTAATTCGTTTAAACGGGCACGCTTTTCAATTGGAAATTTAAGTGATTTTGGTGGGGAGTTTAGGCCATAACTTACCCGATATGCACTTGCACATTCGACAATTGTTCCTGTCCTTCATAAAACCACCTCGACAATCTTCATCGGTTAAACTGCACCCGTCCATACTCGGACACGCTGGCACGGCCATTGTAACTGTTGAGGCTTCTGAAATGCAATATTTGCCGGGTTGTACTTGGATTTAGAATCGCAAGGGTTCGTGTTTATGCAACAACACGTCGAAAAGCTGCGTCGCGTTTCATGTCACATTTCACTCCGGAAATTCATCGAGCGCAATAGCTTGCTGCCTCGCATTCCACGAATTCTTGCTTGCAGAACGATTCTGAATAATTCCTCGCTATTTGTCGTAAAAATAGCATCAATCATTACCAGTGTTGGCCCGACACAAAAACACCCCATTTGCCCTTGTACAAATGACAGCTCTTCGAAAACTAGATCAACTGGTGGTGTAATGATGTGTCTATGTTTCCTGGCGCGAAAATAGACCGAAAAATAGTAGTGACTTGCTGGCGACTCGGAATTTGATATTGGTCGCGAGAGGAGATTTTAAGGACTGATGGGGCTTAAGTTGGCGCTCTTAGGAAATTCCTATCTTTATATATACGTCATTAGCCTTGCGGGATAAACCAGACAGGAAACGGTTCGGTGTTGCCTTACTGAGAACAAAAGCTCCCTAACACGTAATGAAAGACCCGACACTGTAGATAGGCGACTTTTATTCTGCAGCACGCAAGAGTTCATTAAATTCGAATTCAATAGCGTTGGAATTATTCTAACACAACAGGTACTTTCGTACATTCCGCGGCGATTTAGGCGACATGACCGAGAAATGCGTTAGCTTTAGCAGGTGCTGGCTCGCGTTCAATATTAAAGAATCGACCGAAACAAACAAGCTAGGCACGCGAGGCTCCTTTGGATCCGATAAATATTTACATCAGCACGTTAAATCCTCTCGCGTCCTGCCAAGGGAAATCTATAAATACGAGGGAAGTGTCGTAGTCAAGAATGTCGTAAGATAGCGAAACTGCTGTCAGTGGTGAACTTTGACATTTGGAAATTCGTTGTGGGTACAAAAAATTATCAATACGTTTTCTGACGATGGGTTTGAAGAGAAATTTTCGGGACAAAATTAGTGGCCAAAATTGCCGCTTTGTATAAAGAAGATAGCTGACTTTGTAACAACACGCAGCGTGAATTACCGTAACCCACAATTTCACGGCAAATCCGAAAGTTCATATTGCATGAACTCGGTCCGATTTGGCCTCTATTTAAATTGCTACCTTTATCTGTGGCATCTCACAAACAAAGCGTACTTTTCATAACAGGAAAAGCGAAAACACTAACCGTAGCAAAAGGCGGCCTCGCAAATTCGTTCCCCGCGCTCAGCACATCGGCACTTGGTGCAAGGATCAGGAGACCAGGTTTCACCCACGGAATAAGCTGACTGTCCGTCTATGCTCATACACATTGCTACTGCTGGGATCACCGACGGCGGGTCCACTGGAAAACAATTAGTTGCTTTGTTTCTACATTTGATTTGACAGTAAATTGTAATATTCTTGTTTTTAAATAAGATTCGTACAGTCTCTAAATGTTTTACCTTTGTCCGGCCCGTTGGTATAGCGGTTAAGTGCGTCGCCGTGAAAGGTTGCAGATGCGAAACTGCTCGCTAGCTAGTCGGTTGTGTGCTTGGGCAAGGCACTTTACGGACATTGCCTGAACCCAGCAAATTAATGGGTTCTACCAAATTGAAGGAACGTATCTATCATACACAACACACTGCAATAGCTCCGGTAACCCGACGATTGGCGCGAGGTGATCTGACGATTGCCTATGTGTTAACCCCCTTGGTTTTCCCATTTACGGGGATAAACATGAATATCCAATCCTACCTTACTATAGTTTACTAATCAGTAAATAAATAAACTATTGTTGATTTCAGAAGGAATTCTTCAACAAAATCTAGAAATCCGGTGTCAAATGGTAAAACTAGAAACACTCACCGATTCGACCCTTCGGGCCCGCTTTTCCCTCATCACATTCTGGGCAGCATGCACCTTGTTTCATAACCAAGCGTGTACAGGTCCGGGTTGGGCACTGTTGACGCTCGCAGTAACTGACGCCGTTCTGACACTCGCACACTCGGCATTCCTCCCGCTTGTATGTCGTGCCGTGGGGGTGACGAGTCCCGTTGACGCTGCAACCAGCATTGCCAGTTTCGTCTGCTGCGGTCAAAAACACAGAGCGTCATTGTTGGAAACTACACTCGCTACGAAAACGTCTTACCGCGCAAAAAAAGCTTTTAAAACATGGAATTTTTATTGTTTTTTACCGCCTAAGTTTCAATCCCATAATGGGTCGGCACTAGGAGCTTTTATATAGGAAGAATATGTAAATACCGATAGCTCGCTGTTTTTATCGTACATTTGTGCACATTTTCGACCGGTCGCCGGTTAACGTGTAAATAGCATGCTAATAAAGAAAAAAAGAAAAAAAGCGGTATATGAATCGGTCGGGGTGAAACTTAGGCGGTAAAAAAATAATTAAAAATTCCATGTTTTAAAATAGCGCCAATTCCTAAGAGCCCCAATCGGTTTAACCGTCCCACCACACAACCGTTCTTTTAAAAATGTATTTTGCTACGAATCGCACTCACCACTCGAGCATTTGTATTCGTCGCAGCAAGAACCAGGTTTTCCGTCGGCTCTAAACGTTACTTGAGCTTTCTTGTTGCGACCGCAAGTTGGCTGGGTGCACGGTTTACATTGGCATCTAAATGGGAGTGAACTGTTTTAGAAAATCCAATAAAGTTTCCGGAACTAAATTTGATTCACGTCACTCGGGCATTTTGTTGGTACGGTTTATGGCTGGAAAAAAAAGTTAATATAGCGCTGTTCATTTTGAAACGTTTCGGAAAGTGTTTTATTAGACAAAATTTTAATAATAGAACAAAGTACTATCCAAAACTCTTAAACGAAGTCATAAACGAAAAGGGTTATATTGGGTTAAGTTTTTTTTATGAAATATGGTTCAAGTTTATGACTGGATTTAATGAAATAACTTTTCCATCTCAGTTACACTAAACTACACGGTTTTTAAGCCTTTGCCGTGGTATAATCCGGATGTAAATATGAAACAACTGTCATCTGAGGAAACCGCTTCGCCGGCAGGGAATGTTTTGAAACGGTCGAAAGCTTGAGCAAGCGGAACACGTGGGTGGTTAGGTAAATTTCCAGCACACCTATTCATAGCATCATGAACTAGATTCAAAACTCTATGCAACGTATTGAAAGCTATACCAAAGCTAATTGTGCCGCTGTGACCAACGATGGAAAGGCTTTCACAGCCATTAAAACGGTTTGTATTTGCACAGCTGCTGGTTGTAATTACCGGGAGTTATTATCGGATACTTGCATACGGATTACGTCGGTCGTTCCCGCAAACATTGGCGCGGACAGTGTGTATTAGCAGAACAAAGCTAAAATGCATTAGCGGCATTAGCGAGTGCGGGTTTAAAGTGGGAAGATACCAGGAGTTCGCCGTCTGCCCTCTCCTAACAGGTCGCGCCTAAAATTCCCAGCGAACGGAACAAAGAACTAAAAGCTTCGACGGACAAAGGAATCCGGTAGCACGCGATGTGGCCCGGCGAAGTTCGATATCTGAGACGAGCCATATCAACGTAAACAATGGAAGCGGGTCAGGTGCGGCGCGGTGCGTAAGTCTTCGGTTTGAAGCCGAAATCAAAGCGCTTGGAGAATGTTGTAAACATTGTTGCGCTGTCGGTTTGACGTACAAAGCAACCGACCTAACGAAACCGCAGAATACGAGTGCTGTCATTCCGACAAAGATAGCGACCCGCAATTACGCCCAACCACCTACACATTTGCTTGGTTACGATCGATAACAGATGGAAAAGTGAAATATTTCAGGCGCCTTTTGTTCTAACGCCCCAGAACAACTGATAAGACAGCGCGCCGCTGTCAGGAACATATTTCAAAATGTGGCGAAGTTACGTTTGCTTCAATTCGATCTGATACCTTCCAGAGAACCGTAGCTCAAGGCTTTCCATTGTTCTATGTTTATGACGCCGAGGTTTGATCACAAACGAAATTCCCCAGTTTTTATGGATCGGTAAACAAAAAACAAGTATTACAAAACTGCTAAAAATTTTGTAAGGCGAAAACTAAAACACGCACACATTAGCTTACATAAACACCTTAAAAGCCCCCCCCTGCCACCGAAAGTCCATTAATGTCACTGAATAAAGCATTGGGATCAAAGAAACGGAGCTTATGTTAGATAAACGAATTAGAGTATCCGACACAAGTGAATGAGACTGGCGTGGTAAAAGTTTCTGCTACTGGTTTGTGGACACAGTCCGAGTGCTGGAAACATTAGCACAATGAAAGCTTGGACCGACCCAAGTGTGGGTGACAATAGATCAAAGTCGGCTCATCGACGGATACTTGCGGTTGGCTAGATTTTCCGGATATGGGGGGAAGACAACGCTTGGCGGACTGTGTAAACCACTCGGATTGCGACCAACGCGGAAAGCGTTTGCCCAAGTACGCGTGACGTAGATTACACGATCTCAGATCAAATACTGTTTTTCTGTTCAATGCGTGCTGCGTGACTCACAGTCGGTCGGAACCGCCCACACCAAAGCCACATTACAGGGTCTATCCACTATCGTTGGAAAACAAGTTTTAGTTCGTTGAATATGGATCAGCGAGTTTTCACTATAATTAGGATAGAATAGGATATTCATGTTTATCCCTATGAATGGGAAAACCAAGGGGGTTAACACACGGGCAATCGTCAGATCACCTCGCGCCCACTGTCGGGTTACCGGAGTTATTGCAATGTGTTGTCTAATTGGAAAATTTCTTCAATTTGGTTGAACCCATTAATCCGCTGGGTTTGCCCAAGGACACAACCAACTAGCTAGCGACCAGTTTAAACCTCCAACCTTTCGGCTGAAAGTCGTCGCACTAAACCACTAGACTAACCGGCCGGACAATTATACGTACATTGGATCTCCCGGACAGCATTGACTACTTGGGTTCGGGTCGCGCACTGCGACACTGTCGGACGGACAGGTGACAGAAGTTAACGGATACAAAGCACATCTGACAGCTGCACATTCGTCTATAGGTGATTCTGAAAACATATAAGACGTTAACATAGTGGTTCCTATTTTAGTATACATTAATAAGATACTAACGATTGATATATATATACATTGACGGTATAGAAAATTAGACTTGATGTTCATAGTTTGTAACATATTTAATAAATACCAATCTTCTGAATAGACACGACTTTTAGTGAGGTTTATGACTACTTGAACCAAAGGTATCAAGATATACTAAGGCACAAAGTCGGCAAATTTACCTTAAATCTAAACTCACAAAAGTTAAGTCTAAACTAAGTTCAAGGTGGTAATATACACTGAGTAATGGTGCATCAAAAGATAAACGTACTCGATAAAGACGTTCCTGCTTTCTTGTATTAGGCCAGCTTTTTATATGGGCAGTAGACAATTGATGAGTGTACTATAGCTAAGGGATGGGTGTTCTTGTCCTGACACGATATTTATTTTGAGAATAAAACCTACGCAATAAACAGTCGAATTAGTTCACACATAATATAGTAAAATAATAAGGCCGAGACAGATTGCCCCAAAACGCGCTAATCTAAACCAATGAACATGATTCCCTAACCAAGGCATATGATGGCTATTTGATATTACAAGCTTTGTTGATAGATACTAATGGTAAAGTATATATTACTTGTATAAATGATTGGATACTACTGGTGAAGTATACATTTTTTAGACGTGTTCTAACGACTGTCGTTTTGCCGTTTTTCCCGTTTTCCAAATTTTTATCAATAGTCTCGCTTCGTGTTTTCATCGTGGTAACAAAAAAAAAACTAAACTAAACTATTCCCGGTATTGATTGGATACTACTGACAAGGTACACTCTGAAAAGCGTTGATTCTAATTTACCAACCTCGAGGGCGACATTCGTATTCATCACAGCACGACCCTGGTACTCCATTTCCACGGCGGACCGGGTGCATTTCCTCGTCACTGGAGCAGAGATGGTAAGCGCAGTTCTCCAGTTTGCATTCACATCGGCTGGCCGTTGGACAGCACTGGCCCGGTGGTACGTAGCCTTCAACGATTTCCGAATCTTCCGGACACCTTGGCGAGTGCTTGATATCGCATGTAACGTCAGAACAACTCGATCTTAAACCTGAAAACGAAAGAGTAACGTATAGGTTGCGGTTCGTTTATAAAGGGGTTGTCAGGCCAAACAGCTTGGTGGGTATAAGTTCGTCGCTTAGCAGCCGAAATATTAAGACGGTCGAGTACGGTTGTGTGGCCGAATGGTTAACGCGACCGATACATATACCAATTTATATGAAAAAAACGGTCTTAGGGGTTCGAAACTAAGCCCAGTAAAAAAAAGACCGTCAAGCGTTTACCTCAGTCATGAAAAAAATTAAATTGAATTTACGTAAGGAAGGAACAAAACGACAAAGGCATCTATCAGCAAGTTCTAATTCGGTCCTTTGATATCTAGAAAGGGGCAATACAAAAAGGAGGAAAATGGGAAGAGGAAAACCGCTTACTAAAAGTATGGAAACCAATACCAGCACCTATCCAAATACTAATCACAACCCCAAAACTAACATTTAATTTAAACCTAGCTCTTACAGTAAACTTCATAACCCTCATAAGATTGAGCAGTTTTCACCCTTCCCTAACCACATATTTTCTTCCTTTGTATCTATCATTATTTGACCTCGTAATCTACAAGGTTAAAAGATTTTGAAAATGTATAAGCTAATGTGTGCGATGGCTTACAATAACAAATACCTAAATCAAGTGCGTTTGGAAAGAGGACTTAAGAAGGACAAAAGCGCTTTTCATTAGGCTTATATGCCCAGGCCGACTGGCACTTATTGGTAGGTCGTTGGGGTACAGTGGCTACATTATAACACGGTATAATAGGACGTCACACAAAAGCAAGTATTTCGGGTGAAGTGAAAGGTAAATTCAAGCCATTTCTCCTGGTGATAGTAAACATGTTTTTCCGAATGATTCCATAGGTGGTTCGTGAAATTGTCGCCTCCAGATAAAAAGGTAAGATTTACTCAATTACAGTAACTTTGACGGGGGTGCCACGAGTCTAAATAACCAAGCATTATCAATGCTTTTCGATAACTGAACACTGGTAATTCAATCGTACGGTTTGTATGAATATCTTACGCTTTGTACGACTGGTAATAATTATTTTATGCTCAAGAATTTAGATTTTCAAACTGCTTATTTTTATGTAGCTTATTTAAAAACACGAGGAACCAATTATTTTCCGTTTTCCGCCCGCCCACAATAATAACAAGGTTCGTGACGTCACGGCTAAGAATCTCTGCATTCCGACGTAGGCGCCGCAAGTAAACAAAGGAGGGATCGAATCAAGTGCGCTCTCAGCAGTGAACGCACAATGGTCGTTATGACGTCACAAATGTACACGACTGGGCATCTTAGGGTGGCGAAGAACATTGGAAATCGAGCGGACTAGCGATTGCCCACTCAAATCGAGGAATATTTTTAGCTTCCAGTGTTTACATAACTATCTATTTTTGTGGCGCATAGGCGATATGTGGTGAAACCAACGGAGCACACCGTGGAACAACAAGCTTTTGAGATGACAAGGCAAGTGGTCCACAAAGGACATGTAACAGAGTCCACGCCTAGAAAGTAAATGTTGTCATTTCTAAACATATCCCATGTCACGGCATTGGCGGTTACCGAAAATGAATTATTTCTCCGTGTATCATCACCAATCGAGTTATATGTATGCATAGCGTCACTTTGATATATGGGGGTATAGAGAGGGCGCATTACAACACAATGATGTTGCTCTAAACCAGAACATGGCACGGTGTATTACGCATAACAAGGTTCATGTTTCGTTCGTCGCCCTGGAAGTGAATCAAAACAAAAACACTTCTCGGCTGATCGAAGTTAGTCAAGGGCAAACAAACGCCGGATTTATTAGAAATTACCGTAAGAGGAAGCAAGGACGACAGACCACAGCTGGGCGTAGTTAAGAATTCCTAATCAGTACGGTCGTGTGGCCGAATGGTTGACACCACCTATACATATACCGATTCCTATACAAAAAACGGTCCTATAGTGACGAGTCCATAATGGGTTCAAAACTTGGCTCGGTTAAAGAAAAAAATTCTAACCTTTTAGTTTAGTTTAGTTTAGTTTATTTTTTGTTTTCACGATGAAAACATGAAGCAGGACTATTGAAAAAAAATTGGAAAACGGGAAAAAAACTGCAAAACGACAGTTGTTAGAACACGTCTAAAAAGCACATAAATTAATAAAATTCGGTAAAATTAGACATGACCGCTAAACGTTATTCGTATGTACGAAAAATAAAGCAGTCAGACTAACACGTAGTTATTTAAATGAATGAGTTATGGCCAAATGAATTAATTCCCACCGATTTAGGACTATACGAGACGAAACAAGATATGAGATTCTCAATTGCTATACAAGAGAGGAAATCTTCACGACAAACACTATGTTTTACTAAATGACTAGTTGGGCCAACTCTTCGGCCATATAATCGACCGTGAAGAATTTAAATATCTGGATTTTTAATGTTGGCCAACGTGTATGTTTCCATGGCTGAGCGATTAAGTTTTGTTTTGGGTTGGCGTAAAAGCGTTTTAAGTGGAACGAAGTTGGAATTGATTTAAATCGGTTTTGAACAAAACGGCGCTGATGGCGAAAAGTCAACGTTACCCGACAGCCAAAGTGTTATTAGTCGTATCTACCAAGAATCCTTAAACATCTAGCCGTGGGCGGGATGAGTTTTAACCACGGTTTCACAGCCAGTACTTTGTCTTGTCAAGGTTCGCTATGACACAGCTTCTCTGGTCCGATTCTACGGACCTTTATTTACAAAAGTCTAAATTCAATATTTTTATAAACCCGAAGCGAGTCGAAGGGACTTCCAAAACAAGGGCGTGTGGCTCCATTTAATAATCCTCAATGGCCACCAAGTAATAACGCAAAACAAGATCGGCCTTATTAAAATTTACTAACGTTGTGGTGGCCTTTTCAGCAATTGATTATTGGCGCGTGAGCTCGTTTATCTTGGCAAAGAGAGTATAAAGTTTAGTATACCAACTCTTATACAAAAAAACAACTCTTATAAAGAGAGTATACCAACTCTTATACAAAAAAACAACTCTTATAAAGAGAGTATACCAACTCTTATACAAAAAAACAACTCTTTTAAAGAGAGTATACTAACTCTTATACAAAAAAAACGGTGCTAATGACGAGCCCATCATGGGTTCAAAACTTAGCTCGGAAAAGAAAAGAAAAAAAAATCTTGGCAAAGAGAGTCACTTGGAAATAAATCTGTAGCTAGATGGAAGTTTTCGACCTTCCACCAGTGTTTATCATAAGGGAGTAGTCGTGTTTCTGTCTAACACCCGACCTCCGTACACTGACCGAATTTATTATAAGATGACGTAATGCCAGCCAGCTCCATGGTCGCCAAGGCTATTCGGAGAAAACAGGATTGATTTTATGGCCCTCGATCCCATCGGCAGGAAAACAATAAATTTATGGTGTTGACTGAGCCGTCATCTTTTTTTCTGCCGAACACTGTTTTGTGCGTAATTTGGCTAGGAAAATGACATTCGCAATATTAAACAGCGATAGGCTTAGTATCCAAACGCCATTGCTGTGATTATCTTAGAAATTAGTAGATCCTCGCGACTGGATGAGTGTCTGGTATTTTGCCCAAACCGGCCGGATGTACTGTAGAACGAAGGGTAACAACGTCGAGCGATCAAAAAGACATATTCAGCAACATAAAAAGATGTATATAAATGAATACAAGTTTTTCTAAAATTAAAAAAACGAATTCAATGCTATTCAGGCATACATTCGCTAGGAGTGTTAGGACGAACCCATAATATTTTTCTATCTCCAAAAGCGCGCTAAATTGAACAACAATTTGCTCTTGTAAATCCTATTTAGTTATGACGTGCCCGAGATCCGCTTATGACTGTTTAACAAACGGCTCAGTTAGGTGATTATGCGGTGTATCTTCGATGTACCGAGATCGCCACTTGTTTATGCACGACACGAATTAAACCCTTAACACACTGCCAAATCCTGGCAGTCCTTCGTAAAACTGTAAAAGTTAAGCGGTCGAACATTCCATCAAAAACGGATTAATGTATCACATTTGAAAGGCCGGGTATGCGTGTTAATAAATGACTACTATTGCTGCATCATCACCCCGTAGTTGGCCCGACGCTCAATGTGCTAATATGAAAACAGCCATTAGCGGTCGAGGCGCAAATATCCCAGTGAGAGCTGTGTACGGAAGAAATACTTTTCGTGATAGATAGCGTTGAAAATATCCCGGCAAACTGAACTACCTTCGACCGGTGAACAAAGGTCTGAGTGCAAGGTAAACTTAGGTATAAGTAGCCATGAGTTAACGTCAAAATAAGAATGCAGCGCTCGGAAGATAAGGCCATCTTTATCTCCGATATGAGCTGGCTTCCTTCCGACTACCCATCGGCAAATTATTAGCACTTGTATGTCAAACATTTGCACGGCACTTTCAGTCCATTAGAAGCTAAACTATGTGCAAACGATTTATGTGATGAGCTTACAGCTCGCATTTACAAAGGGTTGAAAATACCACTACCCTCATTTCCCCTGTATTATAACAAATGTAAAAACGCCATTGATGGTAGACATTCATTAACGTTCGACAGGCCCAATTATTATTAATTTTCTAAAATGAAAGGGAATTTTAAAGGATAATTACTCAACAATGAATTATTATCTTACGGTGTGTGTGACGTCGACAGCTATCAGCCGAGGTGAAGCGGTACGGATTTTTGCACGCAAGTTGTCGTCTGCAGACGCATTTTCTCCCTGTCAAATTGCATCCTTCGAATGTGCGCTGGTGGCAGTGGTCTGAAGCCGTAAGCGAGGTGGTGGCTGTCAAAAACGGGGATAGGTTTACCTTTAACATATTTACTCGAATATAGAAGAGATATATGTGGCAATTTTTCAATTTAAACAAAACATTTCAACTCGCATTCTTTTTTAAATGCCCGCGGTGTGCTAATATTACAGTCACCTAAACTGTGTTTTCAAAACATTAGTGGAACCAATTTAAGTTCATACCTAAAAAATAAATTTCACCACGAAAACGTCATTAGTTTCTTATTCAAATAGAAAATCTAAATCATGTTGTTGGCAACGGCAATTAAGCTTCAGGGTATACTGTGACGATTGAACTTGAAACTTGCGACAGTTAAAATAGACAAGCGTTTACCATTGCTGAAACAGAAATGTTTTGGCTTTGTCATCGGACACATTGTCAAACAACAGAACGCATAAACGACAACTAGGACGTTTAACCCTTCACTCACATTTAACCTTACGAGGGAGTATAATTAAACTTAGGGTAAACTTTAATGGGTGTGTTTGCAGTTTTAAACGGAACTAGACACAAGCTTTGATTTGGTACAGGTGTTTCGTGTATACGTGGTTTGACGGTTGACTGTGAATACGGAATGCGTAAAATAACGATTTGTTTTTAATTATATTTTGAATCACCTAGACGATGGAAAATTTTTGCCCGATTAGTTTAGGTAAGATATACGTCAAGTGAATTACTTGCCAGAGCAGTATGACATGCTCGAATGAAGGGCAATAACTGTGCTTGTGTGGTCTGTCATTCTATTTTGAACTGTTATTCTCGCAAAAACGCGAGGCCATTTCGCCAATGGATTCCTTTAAACGTTCCGTTTTATTTTCCATAAAAGCTGTATGGACAAAATAAAGATTCAGCCTTCGCAGCGTAGGCCGTGCGCATATCTGTGTAATAAGAGCACTTACGGCACATTTAAACGCTAGCGGCCGTGGGTAATCTTCCGTGACCAGCCAGGGCAGTTTGCACGCAAACATTGCGTCCTGAGCTATCTTAGATACTCGCAACCAGCAATATGCTGCATAGTCCAACTGGATGTGGCGAATAAACCGTACGATGAAGTTTAAACAGCAAAGGAAAAGTAGCTAGCACAAATGAAAATAATAATACAAAAAGAGCTAGCACAAATGCCCTGTTTAACACACCTATCGCGCCATTCTAAAGCGAATTTAAAATGGTCTTACACGAGCTCTTAAGTGTTGTTTAGATTGCGCAAGGACTTTTCGAGCTAAAACTTGCAGCAAACAGCACGTCCGTATACGCGTTTATGTTCGGCATAAAGGGTGGGGCCGGATGCATCACCCTTGAAAAGTCGCGCGACCACGTTTTCGAAGTCCGCCTTCCAGTTTTTGTGTTGTTTACAGATACAACAGCGATCTCTCGACCCATAATCACGGCTGACTATTTGCCGATATCGACAACAGGCATTATGAGCGATGGCCGTAAACAAATATTTAAACGAAATATGGATATGGTTTCAACTATTTTGATGAGACGAAGCTTGCCTTGTTTCTAAAACAACAAGGTTAGCGTGGTTAGAAGAGCCATTCATTATACTGAGGGATATTTGATACATGAAACAATGAATTAATTCACCGTCGAAATAAAAGAGAGTAGTTATGTAACCGAATAAGCGTTACAGCAAACAATCGATGAATTAAAGTCAGGTCACCTTCCGAAATATAGACTGGACTCAAGTTACTTGTTAAACAACGAATGAGTTGTAAAGAAACAAAGGGTGACTTGGCCTTTTGTGTCGTTTTTAGCCTGGCATTTATTTGCACGGTTCATGCGCATACAAGCGATAATGGCGTAGTGTTTGGAGTTCAAGTCACGATGATGTTAATATATAAAACATTCCATGTTCTACATGAAGTTTAAAAAGGCATTTAACGCAGCTGTCGGGCAGTTCAAGCAACAATGTTCTGAGGAAGCTTTAGAAAATGTCGTTTTGCACTTCCCCTATTTGTCACTGCCTTTGTAAAAGCTTGTGTTTCTGTTAAAGCGCGGTGTACGATCACAACACTTAAGTCAAGACCGCTTTCACCCGGGGAACCTAAGGGCCATGTGAAATATTGCGTTTCAAAAGTCCCGAGAAGGTGCCAAAACAACGAACGCGTTAGTGTTCCCTCGTTCCTGTTTACACGTTCTAGCTTTCAGCTTGGATTACTTTCTTTTGGTTTTTAATCCCAGCTATTGTGACTGAGATGCAAGGAATTTCGACGATGTGCTTTATCCCACCCAATAAAATGAACACCAATAATGTTTGTATTAAAGAAGAGCGTATATATCTTCATAGACACGAACCGTCAGTCCGTCATCTAAGTAATTCATATGGCGTGTAAGTTTTTTTTTCGAACCCATGATGGGCTCGTCACTAGGACCGTTTTTAAGTAAAAAAATCGGTATATGTATCGGTCGCGTTAACCATTCGGCCACACGGCCACACACGTGCAAGTTTTTTTACCGGTTTTAGTTTCGAACCCAGAGAGGGATAGTTGCTAAGACCGTTTTTTGGTATGTAAGTCTGTATATGTATCGGTCGCGTTAACCAATCGGCCAAACGACCGTACATTTGGCGTGCAAGTTTTTTTTACCGGTTTTAGTTTCGAACCCAGGGATGGATAGTTGCTAAGACCGTTTTTTGGTATGTAAGTCTGTATATGTATCGGTCGCGTTAACCAATCGGCCAAACGACCGTACATTTGGCGTGCAAGTTTTTTTACCGGCTTTAATTTCGAACCCAGGGAGGGATAGTTGCTAAGACCGTTTTTTTTGGTATGTAAGTCTGCATATGTATCGGTCGCGTTAACCAATCGGCCAAACCACCGTACATATGGCGTGAAAGTTGAACGCTTACCTTTGCAAACACCAGCTACATTGCCGTCCAATGGATCCCCGTTGTTTGGTTGTATAATACAAGAAAGGTGAGCATCACATTGACCTTTGATGCCAAATATGCCCCCACATTCCTCGCCCTCAAGCTTGGCGCATTCCATACAGCATCTGTCGAAAATATAAAAGGTTTTAGTGTTTTGAAAAGGTTTTTAGTGTTTTTGTCGAAATCTGAAAAAAAAACTTCACCGGAAATCCGAAAATGAAACTTTACCGAAATCTGAGGTTCGCGAATCGGTTTAGATGTTTTTCAGTAAATAGGGAATAAAATTACGACAATTCCGATCGACACGTTTAATTTTGCGTTATTTATGAATTACATCAAGCCTATTTTCCGCTTCTTGGGTAAGGATAGAATTGCCTACGTCATTAAAATAAAAAAAGGGAAGGGATTAAGCAACATAAAAAAATCTTATCGAAAGCCGACAGATTCGCTGAATATCGTTGAATTCATATCCCAGATTGAACGCCTGGGGCGTAGAAGCTTTAGCTTAATACGTTGATGTGCGGGCCTTAACCGCTCCGTACAAATTATTATTCTAAGACTAACTTTCTCCTGTGGTAACCAGAAAGGTTGAGCAGGTTGCGCTTGCACCCGGCCCGTTCATCGCCTATTTATAGGTATTACACCATAAGAACAACCGCTGGACACATTAGTTCACATTACACATACGAAATAGCGGGCTATTCTCATAAGCACAATGGCGCATGATTCATATTCACTACAATGAAAGCCTTAGAAACGTTAAAAAGGCCATGATATTAACCAAGACACTATTTGAGGATTAAAAATTGGCACACTACCAGTAACTAGCGGAAAGTGAAGTGTAAAACATCGAATTTACTTTTTTTCTTGACCGAACCAAGTTTCGAACCCATTATGGGCTCGTCACCAGGACCGTTTTTTTTTTGTATAAGAGTCGGTATATGTATCGGTCGCGTTAACCATTACGCCACATTACCGTACATATCGAATTTACTTACTCGCATGCGTCGCGAACTGTCCCGCCGGGACATGATGCCGGATCTTTTAATTCACATCTGGAGGGATTACACGCTCTGCACGAAAGTCCATCCACAAAGCCCGAGAAAACGCAGAGCAATGCCAAAGTCAAGAGGTGATATTCACGAAACATTGTTCTTAAAATCTGCTTGGTTTCAAGTTGATATGCAAGTAGCTGCAACCACCAGGCTTTCGCAGTGATTTCCTCGATATATATTCCGTTGGTTTGTTCTTTAGGAGTTTTGGGTTTTAATACAGACTTAGATTTATACTTCGTAGCTCTGCTCGGCGCAGTTTGTTAAGAACAGTTACTCACTTATCAGCCTAATTACTACAGAGTGTCTTGAAGTAATATAATACTTAGTTAAGTGCAGTACAAGTGCCGGCAATTAAACGAATCTTAATTACAGGCATATAGACACATATAGCAACCTGTTTGATGCGACTCAAAACGTTTGCAGTGCTCAGACAAAATCAAAGCGTAAATCTCAATTAATTTAAGTAGTGCAGGTTCAATACCTCAGCACATAGTAGAGCATTGTTCACAAACACTGCCCGAAAACAGTACGATAATTATGACTCTTTAATATTTTATTACAACTGACATTTGGCAGACGGAAGCGTTAAATTTTAATCCAACACAAAAGGCAGAAGTCACTTTTGAAAATAAACGCTCAAATCCAAAAACAACAAAGCCTAACTATTTGTTTAATATATTTAACCACACAATTCAATAAAAGCTATTCTATCCGGTTGAGTGAAAGCCAGATTTGATGGGAGAAAACGCTAAGTAATCAAGTCATTTTATTTAAGAAGTGTCAACACATTTAATAAATGGTCAATATCCTCTAGTTTCATTACATGCTAATAAACCATTTTACGGCGGTTTACAACAACTCCTATTTTAACAAGATTATACGATTTTTTGCCTCTTGTGTATTCCGAAAGTTAAAACAACGCTGAACAGCAACATACGTCAATGGTCCAACTAATGCCAGATGCGGTTTGCTGTCTGTAGAAGGATATGTACAATGAATGAATCTACTATTCGTAAATCGGCCAAGATAATGGACCGGCGAGCCTATACGGTGCGCTGTATAGTCTACATGTTTCTTAACGCTCCTATTGTACGGTTGGGCTCGTCACCAGGAAACTAGCTGAATAACAAAATATTGCTTGACAAAAAAACTATAAAAGTTATATCAGCATAAACTGTTAGTGTCAATTTTTTAAAGCCAATACAATTTTTTTGAATTTTAAAACTTGGGTTTTGTGTTTTAAACTGTTTTTCTCCTTGTCATATGTGTTTAGTGAATCAAACTTTATTTATTGCTGGCTTCGTAGGATATCACCTTTGTCACCAACTCTGCACACATGGCATATACTGGATATAAAATATTATCTCACAGTAAGTAAGCCTACACAAAAGTTTGCTTTGCTACTTTCTAATCTAATGGCTTTATCAAAACACAAATTTGCGCAGTATAGTGTGTATAGGCAGTAAAATTTAGTTTATTTTCCTGTTCCCGTGTCGCTATTTTATTCGCTTGCCATTTTTAAATACTAGGGCAAAAAATGAATAAACTAAACTAATTTTCTTTGTGGATTGGTTAGTCTGAAACTGTAATCCTTCCCGAGCTATTTAACTAATAAATTAATTTACTCTTTCAGTAAACGACTGATTTCTGCAACGGCCATAAACTTCCACTAAAAACATTCTAGAAATATATCCGCAATTCTTCATCTAAAGGTTTACTGATGTGAAATTTATTGTCAATTTCTGTTCAGCTGCTGTAAATTAAACAAAACCTGACAACCGGCACGGATCGCCCGTTCGTACTATTATTTGAGCTGAATGAAGTAATCCCGTAACTTGGCTTGCCTTTTTCTTAGCTCCTCTCGCATCGCGTGTGAAAGGCGACTGGTCGTCAACCACGGTTGCTCACACAACACAGGTGCTATAACACGATATTCTGATTTCGTGCGTAAACATATCTTCATATATACATACAGCTATTCATAACATGCAAAAATATTTAAAATCGTCTGGAATTTAATTAATATTCTATTATTTGTGTATATAAAATACTTTACGCCAATAACGGTTCAGTAAAGTTATATTATTCCACATGTTTTATACAGTTGGCTACTTCAACTAATTACGGTGCTAATAGGTCTATAAAATGTTGTAAAATGTAAAAAATAACATCTCTGTATACCCAACGTTGCGTTAAACTGAGATGCCAAAGGAGTCTCCGTTTAAAAACGATGTTTCTTTTGTTTGGTTGTAACATTTGCAATGCAGTCAAACCCTTGTAGACCTAGTAACCATTAATATCACAATTCATCAAAATTAAATCTTAGGTTGATAGAAAATCTAGCATAGCTACTCCCAGTGTGTCATTTGTTTTACATCTACAGTAACTCTTTCACGACACCTTGAGGCAAATATATATATTATGATAGGATATTCATGTTTATCCCCGTGAATGGGAAAACCAAGGGCGTTAACACACGGGCAATCGTCAGATCAACTCGCGCCTACCGTCGGGTTACCGGAGCTATTGCAGTGTGGTATGTATGAATTACACGTTCCTTTAATTTAGTAGAACTCATTAATCCGCTGGGTTCAGGCAATGTCCGTTAAGTGCCTTGCCCAAGGACACAACCGACTCGCTACCGACCAGTTTCGCACCTACAACTCTTCGGCTGAAATAATACCTGAAGAAAATAGACTAGTTGGATAAAAAGTGAAATAAATCCATTGACAACGTTTAATAAAGTATATATTTCTCTAAGTAAGATTTACAGTTTTACAAGGCTTCCCTGTATCTTAAAAAAACGATAATTAAAACACATATTGAAAATTAAAGAACAATAAAAGTGAAAATAACTACAAAAACGAGAGTCGTAAAACAGTAAGAAACTGTAAAGTTAGACTATTAAAGATACAATTCATCAAACATGTTAAAAATTAAACGGACTGAATGCTTAAAGCAGATATTGTTTTTATAATTATGCACGCAAGCGAATGGGTTTAGGATAGGATATTCAAGTTTATCCCCGTGAATGGGAAACCAATATGGTTAACAAATAACAATCGTCAAATCACCTCGCGCCCATCGTCGGGTTATCGGAGCTATTGCAGTGTGTTGTAATTGAGACATTCCTTCGTTCTGGCAGAACCCAATAATCCGCTGGGTTCAGGCAATAGCCATTAAGTGCCTTGCCCAAGAGCACAACCTAGCGACCAGTTTCGTACCTGCCACCTCTCGGCTGAAAGGCGCCGCCCTAACCATCAGACTAACTGGTAGGTTTCCTTCTCGGATTTACAAGTTCATATTTAAACGTAGTTAAGTCGACTATTAAGGCTGGAAAATAATTAAACAGCATAAATTGTAAATACCCCACAAAACAGAAAAAGATTGTAATTTACATAAATGCGTTTAATAAAACATGAATAAAGTTTGGTAGAAGTATACGGCCGAATATGTTCAGCGAGATGGTGCTAAAGAGCTGAATAAATTCTACGTTTATCAATATAAATCGATTGATAGGTTTGCGTTTGATGTTTTTAGTTATTTGAGTTTTTAAAAATGTATACATATATGTGTGGTTTGTGTTTTTATTAATTAGTTTTAATTTTGTTAAACTAATCGGTAGTTTTTAACTATTGTCGTCATGGTTCGTTCACTTTGAAAACAAGCAATTCGTTTTTTTGCTTGCCTCATTTTAAATTACGCGAATTGTTAAGCTTATGGAAGGTAAAAACAGATATTCTGTTAAAGAAGCTGCCCGTTTGTTGGCGAATAGTGATTCTGAAAGCAGTTGTGCTTCATTTTCGAGTAGTCAATTTCAATAACACTTTCAATACTAATAAAATGTTCAGTACTCTATTTTCTGTGGCTATGTGTTAGTGTTTCATTAAGTAACTTTAAAAAAATGATTTGCGTATTACTGCGTTACTAGTCAAGTTGTGACGTCATCACAAATACAGTAGTACAAAAATGTTCGGAAGATAATGATAAATAACTTTGCTACATACTGTTTTCCTTATAAACGAGAAGAAACATAGTTTTTGTTGAGCTAAAAACGTCATTGCACAATGCATGACGTCATGAAAATGTTACATAAATTATGTAAAAAAGGATAATTTATTACTGAACAACTTTTCTGTTGATCAAATCATGCTTATAATAATAGTTTTTTGTACAGAACCTTCTAACCTAAGGTGACTTGCCGAAAAATGTCACAAAAAAACAGGCGGCAGTTAAAGGGTTAAACCTGTTTCGAACTCCTTTAACTAGTACAGTGTTTCCCAACCCCGCGGTCTCAAACGAGTTCGTGAAGGTTTAAATGAGTCCGCAAGCTCATCAACAATTTGCAAAACTTTGTTTTGTTTTTGATCGTTATAAACAGCAGTGATATGTTTTTATCAACGAGACATTAAGCCTATTTACATGATCGGGTTTGGGATGCGAGTTAACTCGCTTTAGTTCGCATCGTGGGTATTCCCTCTCTTTACGCGCTAAGCAGTTCAATTTACATGGAGCGTTTATGTAACCCGCATTTAGTTGTTGTTTGTTAATTTATCTTCTAATTTTGTACAATTTCAAAAAAATGTTGCACGAAAAAGTTTACAGTTATTTTGTTTATACAAATGAAGGGAATTTTATATAGGTTGGGCTATAAATATTCCTAAGTTTAACACACTACATAAAGTATAAAAAGAAAATAAATAATAGTTATGATGACACTAATTTCACTTCAGTCATCCCACAAGCATAACTCAAAACGAAACATTAAACAAGCTACCTAAAGATACTGGTATCCAAATGAATGACGAATGCGAGTTAACCTACCATGCGCGAGCGAGTTAGGAAAACCCGATTGGAAACCCGCATAATCACTGAACCGTGATGACGCAAAGCGTGCGTCAAATTTAACCGGGTTAGCGATGCGAGTTAACTCGCAAAAATTGCCCATGTAAATAGGCTTATTGTAACTCAAGGTAATTTTAAGTTTTCGACAAGATAGTGATTAAAATTTGTAAATGTGGTAAATTAACATATTTTGTTAAAGTTTTTTAGTGTTCTGTAGTGTATCGTATGCACCTAGTCCAGTAACACTTTTGACTTACGCTAATTGAAAATTGATGCACTTTGAGTCCGCAAAGACTACCACTGGTAAAGAAATAGTCCGCGACCAAAAAAGGTAAAAAAATTGACTTTTTTGGGAATAGCGCTTGAACGGCTGTTACAATTTGGATCAGATTTTCTGGAATGTAGGTGCATTATTCAATGATTTAACACTTAGAAGAAATAAAAAAATTACCTAGGGAAATACCCTAAAAATAGGATTATGTTCTCAAATCATGATTGTGACAAGCATGCCATGTCGCCCCGACATCTACCAAAAGGAGTAATGCAATCGCAATGAAAATTTGACATTTGTAAGAGAACATGGTCTAGATATGCAGAAATAAAAATTTTGGGCAATGAATATAGGGGATTTCCCCTGAGACGTTAAAATCCAAAAGGTTTTTTTTCCAATAAATTAGCTTTTTGTGGCATATAGCGCTTGAACGGCTGCTCTAATTTTGATCAGATTTGTTGAAATGTTAGACCATTAGACATTTTGTGCCAATTAAAAGAAAGAAAACATTTACTTAGGGTAATTACGTTAAAAACGAAGATATGTTCCTGAATTATGATTGTGACAGGCATGCCATATCGCACTGACATCTCCAAAAAGGAGTCGACAAATCAGTTTAAAACTTTAGGAATTGTTACATAACATGACCCACATATGTAAAAACAGAAACTTATCTACTAAACCTAGGGGAATTCCCTGAAACCATGAAAAACTAAATCGGGCTGTTTTGGCAATTTAGCCTTATTTCACTTTAGCGCTTGAAAAGAAGGTTCAATTTAAAACATTTGTGGTGAAAATGTTCGTAAATTTAAGACGTTTATATTTTTTTAACTACACGTCTGGTTATGATAAGAAAGAAGTCTGGTTTGATAACTATGGGACCCATGCGTTTATGCTTGCAGAAACAAACTACATACTCGGTGTATAAAATACAAATTGTGGTTAGGGACTCTGTAGCATGAATATCTGGCATACAACATGTGTTTTACAAAAAGTGGTGGTTAAATAAGTGGTTGACACTTTCTAGTTTATAATATAGTTTTGTAAACTGAAATATTCTTTAGCAATGTCAATTATGTACAGCATGTTGCATGAACTCCGGTAACCCGTGACAAGTTGTATTCTGACGGTTAACAAGCCCCCATACTGCTTGTGTACTACAAGAATTAACATTTAAATCATTTTGCCATTTTAACACTGAATAGGCATAAATGCTCCAAAATGCCATTTTATCTTAGGAGTTGTCAGACAATCCGGCGTATGTACATATGCTGTATATAAAGCCTTCCTAAACAGCCTGATTTAATTACATCCGCTTGTTGCTATTTTGTACATTATACCGGCATTAAATACCAGACCTACCGACGGGCTAAGAAATTTTGTACACTATTTATCAGAAGCTAACAATTCTATTTAGAGATACGCGATAGGTTTGTTAACTCCTAGGCAACTTGTATTATGGTATATAAGTATATAATTTAGTTATAAAAACTATTTACAGCTGGAATATATAATTTATTGTTGAAATATATATATAATTTATTAAAAAATTATGTTTTATTGTTTCTATTATAGATATTATTATTTATTTAATATTATTTCTATTATAGATTATTCCTTGTTAATAAATAATGAAGCCTTACACTGTGTTGTTGGTATTATTGTTGTGTGTTGGTACCGGAATGGGAGAAACACATACAACTGAGCCACCGCCCCCTCCCGTGACTACAACGCCAACTACAACGCCAAGGACAACTACGACTCCAGTTCCTATTTCTGAACCACTCCGCAGGAATGGCCTCTACCAACCAATGTAAGTGTGTATGTCCGGCCGGTTAGTCTGGCGGTGAAGTGCGTCGCCTTTCAATTGAAAGGTTGCAGGTGCGAAACTGGTCACTAGCTAGTCGGTTGTGTCCTTGGGCCAGGCACTTTACGGACATTGCCTAAACCCAACGGATTGATGGGTTCTACCAAATTGAAGGAACGTGTATATCATATACAACACACTGCAATAGCTCCGGTAACCCGACGATGGGCGCGAGGTGATCTGACGATTGCCCGTGTGTTAACCCCCTTGGTTTTTCCATCAATTCACCATCAATTTTTGAGTGAGAAACTAGTAGTGGTTGATAACATATAAATGTAAATTAGCTGACTGCAGAATATATGTTTTACCTGGATTAGTTTCGAACCTAAGATGAGTTTGTTACTTACACCATTTTTGTAAATCGTTTTATGTATTATTGTGTGTGATTTGAAATAAGTAAGATTATTTTTGTGTAGCCAGTTAAACTTTTTTAAGGTGGACCGCCGTTTGTCGCTTGTCAGTCAAAAAGTTAAGTCGTTTAAAACCGCTTGTGTCCTTGGTCAAGGCACTTAGCAGCCAACTTCTAAACCTATTGGATTACTTGATTAAACCAAAAACAGTAGCAACGGCATAATCATGTTTATATGACACGAGGTAATCTGACAACGAATTCTACGCATATATACCCACAAGGGTAAACATGACCTCTATATAATATATTTTTATATTTTTTTAGGTATTACAACCAAAGGAAAAACTCAATTAGAGACGGTAAGGATAATCGTTTTAACATGATGTTGTGTGCCTTATTAATTATTTCACGCTATCAATATAGTCTGCTTTAATCACATGTGGTGTTAACTAATGGTCTTCAACCAAATGTCTTCCAGACGAATTTTACCGCGAGATGTTGGAAGAAGCTATGTTGGATTTGAATTAGAAGCATCATACCAAACCCTACACAGATTGCCCATGACACTTAATGCGATTATTTTGCTTATCGTGATTAAACTAATTTTTTTTATGTATAAATGCAAGAGTTTTTTTTAAAGAAATCAAATCAGGATTTTGTGAATTTAACTGAGAATATATACAAGCAATGTTTTCGTAATATTTGAGAATGTGAAATAAAATTGTGGTGCACGAAAAACTGAATCTAATATATGTTAAGATCATTGAAGGGTTATAGGGCTTAGTCTATAGTCTATACTGTATACAAGTTAACTGGATTCGGAAACCATTTTGTAAAAACTTCCGTTAAACGAAATGACATAACGCACGACTGTTAGCAAACCGCTTATTCTCACAGGAACAAAACATAATCAATGGCGCAGTTGGGTGGCTGAAGAATAACCCGGCTGATAATCATATAGGATATAGACGAACATATAGGCGAGAGACGAACATAGGTTATATAGACAGACAATAGAACTTATATACCGAGAAAATCAAGGAAAAATTAACCAAAAAAATCATTACCAAAAACTCGTATTTGTATACTAAGTTTGTACAGGATGTTTACGTTTATCTCTTTGAATGAAAAACAAACCAAAGGCGTTGACAAACAAAAAATTGACAGATTATTTTGCACCCACCGTTGGGTTGGCGGAGCTATTGCAGTGACTTGTTCATCAATTGACTTGCCTAAGGACAAAACCTACTACCTAGCAACCCAGTTTCAAAATTGCGACCCTTCGGCTACGTATAGGATAGGATAGGATATTCATCTTTATCCCCGTGAATAGGAAAACCAAACGGGTTAACACACGGGTAATCGCCCATCGTCGGGTTACCGCAGCTATTGTAGTGTGTTGTATATGATAGACACACTACAATATGGTAGAACCCATTAATCCGCTGGGTTCAGGCAATGTCCGTAAAGTGCCTTGCCCAAGGACACAACCGACTAGCTAGCGACCAGTTTCGCACCTGCAACCTTTTGATTAAAAGGCGACGCACTTAACCGTTAGATCAACGCGTGGAGGTGAAACATTGTAAACCATGTGTGATGTGGGTACAAATAAAGAAGACAACAATTTTAACAACAAGAGAGGTCATAAAAACAAAAAGGCGACACAAAATGTAGCTAAAAGTCAAGTAAAAAGACACATAAACAACGCAAACTATAACAAATATTAATTAAATCTAGTTTAAATCTGGTTTGAAACAGCATAAAAGCATTCTTATAATATAAGTTAAACACAAAAAACATTTTTGTGTAGAAACAATTAATTGATTACCTTATTTTAAAGGATCTGGGCAATTGTAAATTAAACACAAGCAGAATAATATGTTATTAACTGAACCCTATTTCGTGTCGGCGTCTTCTTTACTCGGTACATCGTCGCACAATGCTTCACAATGGCCGGGATGAAATAGGTTCAAGGCGGTGTTGCGTAAATCGCCATAAAAACAAAAAATACATTGAGTAAACGGCTATTATTTAAAGAATGTACAAAAGAATAATATATCTAAACACATTTTTAGGGTAATTCCCTTAAAAACAAAGATATGTTCCTGAATCATGATTGTGACAGGCATAGCATGTTGCCACGACATCTACCAGAGGGTGTAATGGAATATTGCCTTAGTAAAATGGAATATTGCCTACTCTTTTTTTAGTGAGCATTATACACACTATATGTTGGTATTGAGACCAGAATGTTTTTTTTAGCAGCAACCTATTATCTAAAATGTAGTGACTTAAAGAAACATATCAAGTAGACCGTTCACATGGATAGTTTCAACGAGTAATATGCTTAATGGTTCCTTCCCGGGTAATATACACTATAGAAAATAAATTTCGATGCGAGATTGCTCAAAAATTCTCGCGCCAACTAACTCAGCTATTCCAAATCGATTGTGAGCAACTAAGTATATCCTGTTCCCACAAATATATTACAAAGTATACCCTGTTCCCACAAATATATTACAAAGTATATCGTGTTCCCACAAATATATTACATTTAAACAATGCAGCAAGCAGCTTGCGAATGTCGTTAAACAATAGACAACTGTGGTATAAATACAACTTATCTATGAAGGGTATTCTTTCACTTTGCAAAAGTACAAAAACAAGGTAAGTTTGGTGTTGTTGATTTTGTTCTTGCATTTAGCTGCTGTGGCTGATAGCTGGTTGGGTGTGTTTAATAGCAACACACTTAGTTCTACCAAAAGTGAAGGAACAGTCATATTAAACACACTGTAATAACTCGGGTAATCCGGCGGTGGACATAAAGTAATCTGATTATTGTCCATATAATATACGTCCCGCGTTTTCCATTCACGGGGTTAAACATAATTGTTTCAACCATTTTAACCCCATATTTACAGATGAACAAGTTGATTATTGTGGCTGTTTTGATTGGTTTGTTGATGATTACGAACGAAAGTGTGGATGCTTGGTGGAGTAGACGCCGTAGCGTTCGTCGCCGCTTCCGATTACCCAGTCGCGGCCCGTATAGTAAGTAACATATCCAGTTATAGAAACAAGTTATCCAAGAATATTTATGTTTTTTTTTATATTAACAAAATAATTATTACTGCTATTTTGCTGTGTGCTACATCAACTGGTTTTCTTTTTTATTTACAAAAATCTAACACTTTACTCATTTATTCACAGACGAAAGACCACAACAAGGTTGGTGATGGTTGAATTATTTACATTTTTATACGTTAAACATATAATCATCAATTTCTGATTTTAGTATCCGATGGCCCTTGGGATGAAGATATCTTATCTCTCCAAGGTAAGCAAACGCACCATTTAAGTTACTGTAGTATAAAACTTATTAGTGGTTTTGTACGTCGGGTTTTCCAGATAGTATATGAACCAGTGATGGGGGTTAAAAACAAAACTGCGTTTGGCATTTAACGTATTTCGTTTTCACTAAGATGTTTATTTCAGATGATGAAACGAAATTGGATCAACAGTGATCGAATGCCATCTGCGAAGGTTTGTAAATTATTTTCCAAGCAGTTATCTACAAAATACTTTCGTCGCAATAAAATCGTGTTCCTTACTACGTCACCATTCTAAATGGCAGAGTTTGAACTGCTGGTTATTAACTTGTGATTTAAACACAAATAAAGACTTGGGAGTAATGTTGTTTGTTTTCATTTAACTAAGTATATGAAGTAGGAATTGCTATTCGGGTTTAAGCTTCGCCACATTGCTCCAACTCCACCCAGGCAGCAGATAGGCCATGTACAATTTCCCAAGTGCCTTCTTATATCCTATACCTGTGATAGATATAAACATCCCCTTCATGTGCTTTGTAGTGAGATACTTTGGTTTAAAACAATATTTCTGTTTACAGGCAAGAAGGAGATAAAGAAAATTGATATTCTTTTTCAAAACCGTATTTGCAATTAAATCAAAAATTACTATTTTGTGTTAAAATGTTAATCGGTCTTCATAATCAGGCGCAAACAACAATTTAACGCCGCCGTGGATATAGAACCCACGCGTTCCTGTGTACGAGACATGTTATAACAATTAGAAGCATCATATAATTGAATTAGGAGCATCATACCAAACCATTCACTGCTGATGCCACTTAATGGGAATTTTCTGCTTATCGTGATTAAACTAATTTTTTTTTATGTATATATGCGAGAGTTTTTTTTAAAGAAATCGAATCGGGATTTTGTGATTTTAACTGCGAATATACACATGTAATGTTTTTGTAATATTTGAGAATGTGCAATAAAATTGTGGTGCACGAAAAACTGAATCTAATATATGTTAAGATCATTGAAGGGTTATAGGGCTTAGTCTATAGTCTATACTGTACACAAGTTAACTGGATTCGGAAACCATTTGGTGAAAACTTCCGTAAAACGAAATGACATAACGCACGACTGTTAGCAAACCGCTTATTCTTAAATAAACAAAACATAATCAATGGTGTAGTTGGGTGGCTGAAGGATAACCCGGTTAATAATCATATACGCTATAGACCAGTGGTTCTTAAACTGGGTACCCCAGGGGTTCGATGAGTCAGTATCAGGGGTTCAGCGGAGATTAGGATAAGTATACACACGCTATGTGTATAGCAATCACAATGTCCTCTACTTCAGTGCTTCTCAACCAGTGGGCCGAGGCCCACTACAACACGTTGTAATGTTTAAATAATAAGATCTTATGTGCAACAGGAGCACAGTTTACTTTAGGCTCAAGTTTTAACACATATATTTTGAATTTCAACGAAGGGTTCGGTGAATGCCCGCATAAAACTTGTGGGGTTCGGTACCTCCAACTAGTCTAAGAACCACTGCTATAGACGAACATATATAGGCAACAGGCGAACATAGGTTATATAGACAGACAATAGAACTTACATACCGAGAAAATCAAGGAAAAATTAAACGGTATTAACAAAAAAATTCACATTTGTATAATAAGTATGTATAGGATGTTTACATTTATCTCTCTGAATGGAAAGAAAACAAAAGGCGTTGACACAGAAAATTGATATATTATTTTGCAACATTTCTATGCTTCTTTTAGTGACGTGTTTTTACGACTGTACGTTTGGTCATCTTCCTATGTTTCTGTTTTGTTATTTGTTTATTTGCGCTATATAATACTACTAAAAAAATGAACCAATCTAAATCTAAATTCACTCTTTCTTCAGCTTATACAACTAGAAATGATTATAAAATGATAGGATATTTATGTTTAATCTCGTGAATGGAAAAATGCAAGGGGTGTTGACACACCTGCAATCGTCAGATTACCTCGCGCCAAAAGTCGGGTAATCAAAGTATGCTGTGTATAATTAAGACGTTTCTTTAGTTTGAAAGAACCCAATATTCCACAATAATTAATTAAACTGAAATAATTCCTAAACTTATTTCGTATTTCTGCAAATGAGATTTCACAACTTCTCGATTATTACATGTTGAAATTTGATGAATGATTTGATGGAACTTTCCAGAAAGAAATTAGATTTTCTGATTGAATAATATATACCTCCAAGTAATATGTTTATTTCCAAACACATTGTGAAAGCACAGATTTGGGCCGTTAAAAAGAAAGAAATTATATTTTTTGATTGAATAATAAATATGTTACACTTTTAGGCAGGGTTCTCGATAACCTGAAGTCAGCAGCTCTCCATTATATGTATAAAATGCTTGTATTCACGTAAGCAGTATAAAATCATAACTCCACCAAAACACAATGCAGTGGTCACATATAAAAGCAAATAGGCGGTCGAGTCTTAACGGTTTTAGCGGGAAATATAAAGATAAAGGCGACAGGTAATTACCAATCAACGCACGCACCGAAATCACGCTTCAAGATTTATTACACTCTCCCACCTCTTAAAAATATTGTGTCTCCAAACACAATCCAAATATTCGACGATAAAAAACAAAAAACAACAAAAGTGTAGTTAAAGCAAAAACTAATTACAAACGTAAAATATTTAAAATGAAAAAGACAAAACGCACAATTTCAAACTTCAGCATAAACAAAATAAAACCATGTCAGTATTAAATGATTACTTCCAATACTGTACGCAGTGATAAAAAAACGGTGAAGAAAAATTAAGTGCTATATAATAAGTGAGAAGTGACAAAGAAATAAATACACAATACAAACATGAATAGTGTTCATCGTCGCTCAACGTCCGGAAAATACGTCGGTCTTTGTCTTGCGCGTTGAGGCCGCTCGTTTGTGTTTACGGTTTGCGAGGGGATGTTTTGTGCGTATTGGCATACATATGCTCCTGCTGGCATATTATTCATTAAATGTTCGTTGCTTTTTCCCGCTTCGATTATTTTTTTGGTAAAGTCGGTTATTATTTAGAGAATATACAAAGGAATAATATATCGAAACACATTTTTTAGGGTAATTCCCTTGAAAACGAAGATATGTTTCTGAATCATGATTGCGACAGGCATAGCATGTTGCCACAACATCTACCAGAGGGTGTAATGGAATATTGCTTTGGTAAAATGGAATATTGCCTAATTATGGGTCCCATTTGAAAAATTGGGACACATATTGTTTTTGTCCTTTTTTTTTTTTTCTTTTTTTTTTTTTTTTTTTCTTTTTTTTCGTCAAACGCTTGACAGGCATGGCATGTCGCCCCGACATCTACCAGAAGGAAAAATGGAATCGCAATGAGACTTTGCCATTTGTTAGACAACATGGTCTAGATGAACAGAAACTAAAATTTTGGGAGATAAAACCAGGGGAATTCCCCTGGAACGTTAAAAACCAAAACGGTATTTTTTCTAAAAAACTAGCTTTTTGGGGCATAGCGCTTGAACGGCAGCTCCACTTTGAATCAGATTTGGTAAAATGTAAGTGCATTAGTAACTGATTTAACACTTGAAAGAAATAAAAAAATTACCTAGGGAAATACTCTAAAAAATAACATTTTGTTTTCAAATCATGATTGTGACAAGCACGCCATGTCGCCCCGACATCTACCGGAAGGAAAAATGAAATCGCAATTAAACTATGGTATTTGTTACACAACATGGTCTAGATGAACAGAAACCAAAAGTTTGGGGGATAAATCCAGGGGAATTCCCCGGGGGCGTTAAACACCAAAACGGTATTTTTTTAAAAAAAGTAGCTTTTTTGGGCATGGCGCTGGAACGGCTGCTTCAATCTGATTCAGATTTCGTGGAATGTAAGTGCATTACCTACTAATTTAACAATTAGAAAAAATAAAAAAAATTATCTAGGAAAATACCCTAAAAAAACATTTTGTTCTCAAATTATGATTGTGACAGGCATGGCATAACGCCCTGACATCTACCAAAGGAATAATAGAATAGTAACAAAACTTGGTCATTTGTTAGACAACATGGTCTAAATACGCAGTAAAAAAATTGTGGGTGATAAATCTAGGGGAATTCCCCTGAGACGTTAAAATCCAAAACGGTTATTTTTCTAAAAAATTAGCTTTTCGGGCCATAGCGTTTGAACGGCTGCTCTAATTTTGATCAGATTTTGTGGAATGCTGGATCGTTAGCCACCCTATGTCAATTAAAAGAAAGAAAACATTTACTTAGGGTAACTCCCTTAAAAACGAAGATATGTTCCTGACTCATGATTGTGACAAGTATGCAACATTGCACTGACATCTTCAACAAGGATTCGTCAAATTGAATTAAAACTTTAAGAATTGTAAGATAACATGACCCACATATGTAAAAACAGAAACTTATGTACTAAGCCCATGGGAAATTCCCCGAAGCCATCAAAAACTAAATCGGGCTGTTTTAGGAATTTAGCTTCATTTCACTACAGCGCTTGAAAAGAAGCTTTAATTTAAAACATTTGTGGTGAAATGTTCGTAATTCTAAAACGATTGTTCTTTTTTTTACCTACACCTGGAGAAGAAGTTTGGTTTGATAAATTTGGGACCCATGCGTTTATGCTTGCAGAAACAAAAACTACATACTCATGGTAAAAGATACAAAATGTGGTTATGGACCCTGTAGCAGTAGAATGAATATATGGCATACAACATGTGTTTTACAAATAGTGGTGGTTAAACACGTGGTTGACACTCTCTAGTTAGGCCTAATATTCATATATTAAATATTTTCATTGGATCAGAAAACTTCCACAGAATATTCGGAATATTCAATAATGGGTAAGACTGTTTTATTAAATATATCAGTATATGATTCGATGGCGTCTACCATTCGGCTATATGACCGTTCATACCTTGCTGGTATTGACAGCAATGCAACGCAATGAGCGAAACGCCATACAACGCCTGGAGCAATAATATGCCACAGACATAGAAACGAATTGTCCGAAGTCGGTCAATCGGAAACAATCTTACAGAAGCAACTAAACTAAAGTGAGGACAGTGGAAGCGACAGAAAGGCGTATGTATACGTTAAGTGTTTTAGGTAAACGTGTAAGAATAGTAAAAATAGTGTAGAACAATCACCAGAGTGTGAATAATGAATGGAGAATAAAATGAGTAATTAGAAATGCAGTATGGTGCCATTCGGGAAGTAGTTGTTTTGATTCTTTGTGACCTATTTTGACACAGTTGTAATTCTGTTCGCTTCGGTTCAGTTGCCATGTAGTTGGGAGAGTTCGCAAACTTTGTAATGATGCAAGAATACAGTAGCCAGGTTTTAGAGTGATAATATAAAGTCAAGAGAAAATTTAAATTTATTAATTGGAAATTGCTATATTGATTAAAGTGATAATCAATTAAAACCTATTATGTGACGATCTAGTTATTTTAATTAAAAAAGAGCATTTTAAGCATTCATAGGCTATAAATATGTATATACCGCCATAACAGCACCGTATATCGCTTATTTTAATGTGTAATAACCAGATTAGCTGATCTTTATTTTAATAGTGTGTGCTTTGCAAATAGGCAAATTATATATCCCAGAGTATTAGTCATTTTAACTGGTGTAGATTTTTTCTTCTGGTGAAAACGTCATCAAGACCATTTTGTATAAAGTTAATATGTGTATCGGTCGCGTTAATTATTCAGCCATACGACCGTATAGCACTAGTCGTTCATTCTAGGTCTTCCCACATTTTTAAGCTTTCGACCCCTTTTAATTTATTAAAATTTTCTGCGACTCTTCTTATTGTTAAAAATTCTAAACAGACTTGTTTAAAATACTACTAAATATATGGCCCACGAGAATGCAATCGGTATCTATAACATTAAACTTCCTTATTATCTTTGGCTAGGTTGAAAACAGACCGTGCACACCTGCATTGTTTTGGTCACGTGATTAATACGTCCGCTGTGCATTCAGTTATGCCGCGTCAGTGGTATTTACGTAGTGTTCACAATTAAGGTGAAATTTAGATTTTGCACTTGTAAAAAGTCTAAAAAAGTACAATAGATGTATTAGTTTGTGTGAAATTGATGTACACTTAGCGACCCCATAAATTTATTACTGTTTTTTTTTAATTTGGAAAGGATAGATTATTATATGACGCTGGTGATTTGTAAATTTTGTAACCCTACTCAATTATCAGCATTTATTAATATTGTATTACATTTGCAGCGATATATAATATACACGTCACTGTAGTAGACGTGTCACGCTTTATTTATTTTAATCGTGACCACATACGTAACAGTGAGTGGGTGCATGCTATTTATTTAAAATAAATCATCCTTATTTTTAGGTGATTAACGTCAGTGTAAATAGTTAACTATAAAATGAGTAAAACATTATGTACCGTATCTTTTCAGTTGAAAACATACCAACAAACTCAGGCACAAGCGAAGCCTTACATATGCAATGTTTGTGAAAAATCGTTTGTACAAGCAGGGTGAATTTGAAAAGACACAAAATTATTCACACGGGCAGAAAAACCTTACAAATGCGATGTTTGTGAAAAATCGTTTCAACAAGCAAGTAAATTGAAAAGACACCAAACAATTCACAAGGAAGAAAAACCGTACAAATGCAATGTTTGTGAAAAATCGTTCAAACTTGCATGTAATTTGAAAATTCACCAAACTATTCACACGGGAGTAAAACCTTACAAATGCAATGTATGTGAAAAATCGTTCACATTTGCATGTAATTTAAAAAGTCACCAACTTATTCACACTAAAAAGAAACTTCACAAATGCGATGTTTGTGAAAAATCGTTTCAACTAGCAAGTAATTTGAAAAGACACCAAAAAATTCACACGGAGGAAAAACCTTACACAATGCAATGTTTGTGAAAAATCGTTTCAACAAGCCGGTAATTTGAAAGGACACCAAAATATTCACACTGGACAAAAACCTTACAAATGCAATGTATGTGAAAAATCGTTCACATTTGCATGTAATTTAAAAAGTCACCAACTTATTCACACTAAAAAGAAACTTCACACAATGCGATGTTTGTGAAAAATCGTTTCAACTAGCAAGTAATTGTGAAAAGACACCAAAAAATTCACACGGAGGAAAAACCTTACAAATGCAATGTTTGTGAAAAATCGTTCACCAGTGCAAGTAATTTAAAAAGACACCAAACTATTCACACTGGAAAAAAACCTTACAAATGCAATGTGTGTGAAAAATCGTTCACCAGTGCAAGTAATTTAAAAAGACACCAAATTATTCACACTGAAGAAAATCCTTACAAATGCAATGTTTGTGAAAAATCGTTCACTAGTGCATGGTATTTGAGAGTACACCAAAAAATTCACACTGAAGAAAATCCTTACAAATGCACTATGTGTGAAAAATCGTTTGTACAAGCAGGTGAATTGAAAAGGCACAAAACTATTCACACTGGAAAAAAACCTTACAAATGCAATGTTTGTGAAAAATCGTTCACTAGTGCATGGTATTTGAGAGTACACCAAATAATTCACACTGAAGAAACACTTTACAAATGCAATATGTGTGAAAAATCGTTCACCAGTGCAAGTAATTTAAAAAGACACCAAATTATTCACACTGAAGAAAATCCTTACAAATGCAATGTGTGTAAAGAATTGTTCACAGGTGCACGTAATTTAAAAAGACACCAACTTATTCACACTGGAGAGAAGCTTTACAAATGCAATGTGTGTGAAAAATCGTTTAAACAAGCAGATTATTTGAAGAAACACCAAAGGATTCATACTAAAGAAAAACCTTAGCCTACCTATGCAATATTTGTGAAATTTGGTTTAGTGACTACTCTGAAAAGACACCGAATGTTTCACATTGAAGAAAACCTTACTTTTAATGTGGGTAAATAATCGGTTAACCAAGCAAGTGATTTAGAACGATAAATAAATTCACTAAAGAAGCCTTATACATTCGTTGGGTAG
>CH002356.1:272607-291422 GCA_000149265.1 Ciona savignyi
ACAATTATTTTCCGTTTTCCGCCCGCCCACAATAATAACAAGGTTCGTGACGTCACGGCTAAGAATCTCTGCATTCCGACGTAGGCGCGCAAGTAAACAAAGGAGGGATCGAATCAAGTGCGCTCTCAGCAGTGAACGCACAATGGTCGTTATGACGTCACAAATGTACACGACTGGGCATCTTAGGGTGGCGAAGAACATTGGAAATCGAGCGGACTAGCGATTGCCCACTCAAATCGAGGAATATTTTTAGCTTCCAGTGTTTACATAACTATCTATTTTTGTGGCGCATAGGCGATATGTGGTGAAACCAACGGAGCACACCGTGGAACAACAAGCTTTTGAGATGACAAGGCAAGTGGTCCACAAAGGACATGTAACAGAGTCCACGCCTAGAAGTAAATGTTGTCATTTCTAAACATATCCCATGTCACGGCATTGGCGGTTACCGAAAATGAATTATTTCTCCGTGTATCATCACCAATCGAGTTATATGTATGCATAGCGTCACTTTGATATATGGGGTATAGAGAGGGCGCATTACAACACAATGATGTTGCTCTAAACCAGAACATGGCACGGTGTATTACGCATAACAAGGTTCATGTTTCGTTCGTCGCCCTGGAAGTGAATCAAAACAAAAACACTTCTCGGCTGATCGAAGTTAGTCAAGGGCAAACAAACGCCGGATTTATTAGAAATTACCGTAAGAGGAAGCAAGGACGACAGACCACAGCTGGGCGTAGTTAAGAATTCCTAATCAGTACGGTCGTGTGGCCGAATGGTTGACACCACCTATACATATACCGATTCCTATACAAAAAACGGTCCTATAGTGACGAGTCCATAATGGGTTCAAAACTTGGCTCGGTTAAAGAAAAAAATTCTAACCTTTTAGTTTAGTTTAGTTTAGTTTATTTTTTGTTTTCACGATGAAAACATGAAGCAGGACTATTGAAAAAAAATTGGAAAACGGGAAAAAAACTGCAAAACGACAGTTGTTAGAACACGTTCTATAAAAGCAATAAATTAATAAAATTCGGTAAAATTAGACATGACCGCTAAACGTTATTCGTATGTACGAAAAATAAAGCAGTCAGACTAACACGTAGTTATTTAAATGAATGAGTTATGGCCAAATGAATTAATTCCCACCGATTTAGGACTATACGAGACGAAACAAGATATGAGATTCTCAATTGCTATACAAGAGAGGAAATCTTCACGACAAACACTATGTTTTACTAAATGACTAGTTGGGCCAACTCTTCGGCCATATAATCGACCGTGAAGAATTTAAATATCTGGATTTTTAATGTTGGCCAACGTGTATGTTTCCATGGCTGAGCGATTAAGTTTTGTTTTGGGTTGGCGTAAAAGCGTTTTAAGTGGAACGAAGTTGGAATTGATTTAAATCGGTTTTGAACAAAACGGCGCTGATGGCGAAAAGTCAACGTTACCCGACAGCCAAAGTGTTATTAGTCGTATCTACCAAGAATCCTTAAACATCTAGCCGTGGGCGGGATGAGTTTTAACCACGGTTTCACAGCCAGTACTTTGTCTTGTCAAGGTTCGCTATGACACAGCTTCTCTGGTCCGATTCTACGGACCTTTATTTACAAAAGTCTAAATTCAATATTTTTATAAACCCGAAGCGAGTCGAAGGGACTTCCAAAACATAGGCGTGTGGCTCCATTTAATAATCCTCAATGGCCACCAAGTAATAACGCAAAACAAGATCGGCCTTATTAAAATTTACTAACGTTGTGGTGGCCTTTTCAGCAATTGATTATTGGCGCGTGAGCTCGTTTATCTTGGCAAAGAGAGTATAAAGTTTAGTATACCAACTCTTATACAAAAAAACAACTCTTATAAAGAGAGTATACCAACTCTTATACAAAAAAACAACTCTTATAAAGAGAGTATACCAACTCTTATACAAAAAAACAACTCTTTTAAAGAGAGTATACTAACTCTTATACAAAAAAAACGGTGCTAATGACGAGCCCATCATGGGTTCAAAACTTAGCTCGGAAAAGAAAAGAAAAAAAAATCTTGGCAAAGAGAGTCACTTGGAAATAAATCTGTAGCTAGATGGAAGTTTTCGACCTTCCACCAGTGTTTATCATAAGGGAGTAGTCGTGTTTCTGTCTAACACCCGACCTCCGTACACTGACCGAATTTATTATAAGATGACGTAATGCCAGCCAGCTCCATGGTCGCCAAGGCTATTCGGAGAAAACAGGATTGATTTTATGGCCCTCGTCCCATCGGCAGGAAAACAATAAATTTATGGTGTTGACTGAGCCGTCATCTTTTTTTCTGCCGAACACTGTTTTGTGCGTAATTTGGCTAGGAAAATGACATTCGCAATATTAAACAGCGATAGGCTTAGTATCCAAACGCCATTGCTGTGATTATCTTAGAAATTAGTAGATCCTCGCGACTGGATGAGTGTCTGGTATTTTGCCCAAACCGGCCGGATGTACTGTAGAACGAAGGGTAACAACGTCGAGCGATCAAAAAGACATATTCAGCAACATAAAAAGATGTATATAAATGAATACAAGTTTTTCTAAAATTAAAAAAACGAATTCAATGCTATTCAGGCATACATTCGCTAGGAGTGTTAGGACGAACCCATAATATTTTTCTATCTCCAAAAGCGCGCTAAATTGAACAACAATTTGCTCTTGTAAATCCTATTTAGTTATGACGTGCCCGAGATCCGCTTATGACTGTTTAACAAACGGCTCAGTTAGGTGATTATGCGGTGTATCTTCGATGTACCGAGATCGCCACTTGTTTATGCACGACACGAATTAAACCCTTAACACACTGCCAAATCCTGGCAGTCCTTCGTAAAACTGTAAAAGTTAAGCGGTCGAACATTCCATCAAAAACGGATTAATGTATCACATTTGAAAGGCCGGGTATGCGTGTTAATAAATGACTACTATTGCTGCATCATCACCCCGTAGTTGGCCCGACGCTCAATGTGCTAATATGAAAACAGCCATTAGCGGTCGAGGCGCAAATATCCCAGTGAGAGCTGTGTACGGAAGAAATACTTTTCGTGATAGATAGCGTTGAAAATATCCCGGCAAACTGAACTACCTTCGACCGGTGAACAAAGGTCTGAGTGCAAGGTAAACTTAGGTATAAGTAGCCATGAGTTAACGTCAAAATAAGAATGCAGCGCTCGGAAGATAAGGCCATCTTTATCTCCGATATGAGCTGGCTTCCTTCCGACTACCCATCGGCAAATTATTAGCACTTGTATGTCAAACATTTGCACGGCACTTTCAGTCCATTAGAAGCTAAACTATGTGCAAACGATTTATGTGATGAGCTTACAGCTCGCATTTACAAAGGGTTGAAAATACCACTACCCTCATTTCCCCTGTATTATAACAAATGTAAAAACGCCATTGATGGTAGACATTCATTAACGTTCGACAGGCCCAATTATTATTAATTTTCTAAAATGAAAGGGAATTTTAAAGGATAATTACTCAACAATGAATTATTATCTTACGGTGTGTGTGACGTCGACAGCTATCAGCCGAGGTGAAGCGGTACGGATTTTTGCACGCAAGTTGTCGTCTGCAGACGCATTTTCTCCCTGTCAAATTGCATCCTTCGAATGTGCGCTGGTGGCACTGGTCTGAAGCCGTAAGCGAGGTGGTGGCTGTTAAAAACGGGGATAGGTTTACTTTCACATATTTACTCGAATATAGAAGAGATATATGTTGCAAATTTTCAATTTAAAGAAAACATTTCAACTGGCATTCTTTTTTAAATGCCCGCGGTGTCTAATATTACAGTCATCTAAACTGTGTTTTCAAAACATTAGTAGATCTGTACCAGTTTAAGTTCATACCTAAAAATAAAGTTCACCACGAATACGTCATTAGTTCCTTATTCAAATAGAAAATCTATTAGTAAAAATCAAGTTGTTGACAACTACAATTAAGCTTCAGGGTATGCTATGACGATTTAACTAGAAACTTGGGACAGTTAAAATAGACAAGCGTTTACCATTGCTGAAACAGAAACGTTTTGGGTTTGTCATCGTACACATTTTCAAACAACAAAGAAACAAACGATAACTCGGTTGTTTTACCCCTCACTCGCATTTAACCTTACGAGGGAGTATAATTAAACTTAGGGTAAACTTTAATGGGTGTGTTTGCAGTTTTAAACGGAACTAGACACAAGCTTTGATTTGGTACAGGTGTTCCGTGTGTACGTGGTTTGACGGTTGACTGTCAATACGGAATGCGTAAAATAACGATTTGTTTTTAATTATATTTTGAATCACCTAGACGATGGAAAAATTTTGCCCGATTAGTTTAGGTAAGATATACGTCAAGTGAATTACTTGCCCGAGCAGTATGACATGCTCGAATGAAGGGCAATAACTGTGCTTGTGTGGTCTGTCATTCTATTTTGAACTGTTATTCTCGCAAAAACGCGAGACCATTTCGGCAATGGATTCTTTAAACGTTCCGTTTTATTTTCCATAAAAGCTGTATGGACAAAATAAAGATTCAGCCTTCGCAGCGTAGGCCGTGCGCATATCTGTGTAATAAGAGCACTTACGGCACATTTAGACGCTAGCGGCTGTGGGTAATCTTCCGTGACCAGCCAGGGCAGTTTGCACGCAAACATAGCGTCCTGAGCTATCTTAGATACTCGCAACCAGCAATATGCTGCATAGTCCAACTGGATGTGGCGAATCAACCGTACGATTAAGTTTAAACAGCAAAAGAAATGTAGCTAACACAAATGAAAATAATAAAAAAGTAGCTGGCACATAATATGCCCTGTTTAACACACCTATTGCGCCATTCTAAAGCGAATTTAAAATGGTCTTCTTACACGAGCTCTTAAGTGTTGTTTAGATTGCGCTAAGGACTTTTTGAGCCAAAACTTGCAGCAAACAGCACGTCCGTATACGCGTTTATGTTCGGTATAAAGGGTGGGGCCGGATGCATCACCCTTGAAAAGTCGCGCGACCACGTTTTCGAAGTCCGCCTTCCGGTTTTCGGGTTGTTTACAGATACAACAGCGATCTCTCGACCCGTAATCACGGCTGACTATTTGCCGATATCGACAACAGGCATTATGAGCGATGGCCGTAAACAAATATTTAAACGAAATATGGATATGGTTTCAACTATTTTGATGAGAAAGCTTGCCTTGTTTCTAAAACAACAAGGTTAGCGTGGTTAGAAGAGCCATTCATTATACTGAGGGATATTTGATACATGAAACAATGAATTAATTCACCGTCGAAATAAAAGAGAGTAGTTATGTAACCGAATAAGCGTTACAGCAAACAATCGATGAATTAAAGTCAGGTCACCTTCCGAAATATAGACTGGACTCAAGTTACTTGTTAAACAACGAATGAGTTGTAAAGAAACAAAGGGTGACTTGGCCTTTTGTGTCGTTTTTAGACTGCCATTCATTTGCACGGTTCATGCTCATACAAGCGATAATGGCGTAGTGTTTAGAGTTCAAGTCACGATGATGTTAATATATAAAACATTCCATGTTCTACACGAAGTTTAAAAAGGCATTTAACGCAGCTGCTCAGGCAACAATGTTCTGAGGAAGCTTTAAAAAATCTCGTTTTGCACTTCCCCTATTTGTCACTGCCTTTGTAAAAGCTTGTGTTTCTGTTAAAGCGCGGTGTACGATCACAACACTTAAGTCAAGACCGCTTTCACCCGGGGAACCTAAGGGCCATGTGAAATATTGCGTTTCAAAAGTCCCGAGAAGGTGCCAAAACAACGAACGCGTTATTGTTTCCTCGTCCCTGTTTACACGTTCTAGCTTCCAGCTTGGATTACACTCTTTTGGTTTTTAATCCCGGCTATTGTGACCGCGATGCAAGGAATTTCGACGATGTGCTTTAGCCCACCCAATAAAATGGACAACAATAATGTTTAGATTAACAAAAACGCATATATATCTTCATAGAGACGAACCGTCAATCCGTCATCTAAAAGTAATTCATATGACGTGCAAGTTTTTTTTCGAACCCATGATGGGCTCGTAACTAGGACCGTTTTTAAGTAAAAGAGTCGGTATATGTATCGGTCGCGTTAACCATTCGGCCATACGACCGTACATATGGCGTGCAAGTTTTTTTACCGGCTTTAGTTTCGAGGAGGGATAGTTGCTAAGACCGTTTTTTGGTATGTAATTCTGCATATGTATCGGTCGCGTTAACCAATCGGCCACACGACCGTACATATAGTGGCGTGCAAGTTTTTTTACCGGTTTTAGTTTTAAACCCAGAGAGGGATAGTTGCTAAGACCGTTTTTATGGTATGTAAGTCTGCATATGTATCGGTCGCGTTAACCAATCGGCCACACGACCGTACATATTCGTGCAAGTTGAACGCTTACCTTTACAAACACCAGCTACATTGCCGTCCAATGGATCCCCGTTGTTTGGTTGTATAATACAAGAAAGGTGGGCATCGCATTGACCTTTGATGCCAAATATTCCACCACATTCCTCGCCCTCTAGCTTGGCGCATTCCATACAACATCTGTCAAAAAATATAAAAGGTTTCAGTGTTTTGAAAAGGTTTTTAGTGTTTTTGTCGAAATCTGAATAAAACTTTACCGAAAATGAAACTTTACCGAAATCTGAGGTTCGCGAATAGGTTTAGATGTTTTTTTAAAAAATAGGGAATAAAATGACGACAATCCTAACCGGCACGTTTAATTTTTTCGTCATTTATGAATTACATCAAGCCTATTTTCCGCTTCTTGGGTAAGGATAGAATTGCCTACGTCATTAAACTAAAAAAAGGGAAGGGATTAAGCAACATAAAAAAATCTTATCGAAAGCCGACAGATTCGCTGAATATCGTTGAATTCATATCCCAGATTGAACGCCTGGGGCGTAGAAGCTTTAGCTTAATACGTTGATGTGCGGGCCTTAACCGCTCCGTACAAATTATTATTCTAAGGCTAACTTTCTCCTGTGGTAACCAGAAAGGTTGAGCAGGTTGCGCTTGCACCCGGCCCGTTCATCGCCTATTTATAGGTATTACACCATAAGAACAACCGCTGGACACATTAGTTCACATTACACATATACGAAATGGCGGGCTATTCTCATAAGCACAAAGGCGCATGATTCATATTCACTATAATGAAAGCCTTAGAATCGATGAAAAGGACATGATATTAACCAAGACACTATTTGAGGATTAAAAATTGGTACACTACCAGTAACTAACTAAGTGAAGTGTAAAACATCGAATTTACTTCTTTTTTTTGACCGAACCAAGTTTCGAACCCATTATGGGCTCGTCACCAGGACCGTTTTTTTTGTATAGTAGTCGGTATATGTATCGGTCGCGTTAACCATTAGGCCACATGACCGTACACATCGAATTTACTTACTCGCATGCGTCGCGAACTGTCCCACCGGGACATGATGCCGGATCTTTTAATTCACATCTGGAGGGATTGCACGCTCTGCACGAAAGTCCATCCACAACGCCCAAGTAAACGCAGAGCAATACCAAAGTCAAGAGGTGATATTCACGAAACATTGTTATTAAAATCCGCTTGATTTCCAGTTGCTTCGCAAATAGCTGCAACCACCGGATTTTCGCAGTGATTTCCTCGATATATATTCCGTTGATTTGTTCTTTAGGAGTTTTGGGTTTTAATACAGACTTAGATTTATACTTCGTAGCTCTGCTCGGCGCAGTTTGTTAAGAACAGTTACTCACTTATCAGCCTAATTACTACAGAGTGTCTTGAAGTAATATAATACTTAGTTAAGTGCAGTACAAGTGCCGGCAATTAAACGAATCTTAATTACAGGCATATAGACACATATAGCAACCAGTTTGATGAGACTCAAAACGTTTGCAGTGCTCAGACAAAATCAAAGCGTGAATCTCAATTAATTTAAGTAGTGCAGGTTCAATACCTCAGCACCAGGGTTGCCAGACGCAAAGTACGCTTTACGGCCAAACTGTTTTTGCTTTACGGCCAAAATTCGGCCAATTCGTATCAAGTGCAAAATAAACTATTTAATTTAGCCAATTGGGCTATTTATCTCTTTATTTGTTGAAAAATTGTATAATTTTAATTCCCTCCAGATTTGTTAAACCCGTTCAACTACTATATAGGAATGCCTACCGTTATTATTTTATTTTAAAACGTCATAATCAGCTTTGTGATTTGTGAATGAGACAGTTGATATTAATTTATTTCCATTTTCTGTCTCTCTTTTTGCCTTTTTTCTACTGTAGCGTAAAAATAATATGACGTTTTGGCTAAAAATTTGACAATATGCTTATACGGCCAAATTCGGCCAGATTTTTCCGCACGGCCAAACTATTTTTTTCGCGTCTGGGGCGATTTTGGTACGGCCAAATTTCTGAAATTTGGCCGTGAAAAAGGCCAAATGGCAACCCTGCTCAGCACATAGTAGAGCATTGTTCACAAACACTGCCCGAAAACAGTACGATAATTATGACACTTTAATATTTTATTACAACTGACATTTGGCAGACGAAAGCGTTAAATTTTAATCCAACACAAAAGGCAGAAGTCACTTTTGAAAATAAACGCTCAAATCCAAAAACAACAAAGCCTAACTATTTATTTAATATATTTAACCACACAATTCAATAAAAGCTATTCTATCCGGATGAGTGAAAGCCAGATTCGATAGGAGAAAACGCAAAGTAATCAAGTCATTTTATTTAAGAAGTGTCAACACATTTAATAAATGGTCAAAATCATCTAATTTCATTACATGCTAATAAACCATTTTACGGCGGTTTTGAACAACTCCTATTTTAACAAGAGTATACGATTTTTTTTTACTTTCGTGTATTCCGAAAGTTAAAACAACGCTGAACAGCAACATACGTCAGCGGTCCAACTAATGCCAGATGCGGTTTGCTGTCTGTAGAAGGGTATGTACAATGAATCTACTGTTCGTAAATCGGCCAAGATAATGGACCGGCGAGCCTATACGGTGCGCTGTATAGTCTACATGTTTCCTAACGCTCCTATTGTACGGTTGAAACTAGCTGAATAAGAAAATATTGCTTGACAAAAAAACTATAAAAGTAAAATCTACATAAACTGTTAGTGTCAATTTTACAAAGCCAACACAAAATTTTGGAATTTTAAAACTTGTGTTTTGTGTTTTAAACTGTTTTTCTCCTTGTCATATGTGTTTAGTGAATCACTGTTCATTTATTGCTGGCTTTGTAGGATTTTACCTTTGTCGCCAACTCTGCACACATGGCATATACTGGATATAAAATAATATTTCACAGTAAGTAAGCCTACACAAAAGTTTACTTTGCTTCTTTCTAATCTGATGGCTTTATCAAAACACAAATTTGCGCAGTATAGTGTGTATAGGCAGTAAAATTTAGTTTATTTTCCTGTTCCCGTGTCGCTATTTTATTCGCTTGCCATTTTTAAATACTAGGGCAAGAAATGAATAAACTAAACTAATGTTCTTTGTGGATTGGTTAGTCTGAAACTGTAATCCTTCCCGAGCTATTTAACAAATAAATTAATTTACTCTTTCAGTAAACAACTGATTTCTACTAACGACCATATACTTACACTAAAAAGATTCTAGAAATATTTCTTTATCTAAAAGATTACTGATGTATAATTTATTGTCAATTTCTGTTCAACTGCTGTAAATTAAACAAAACCTGACAACCGGCACGGATCGCCCGTTCGTACTATTATTTGAGTTGAATAAAGTAATCCCGTAACTTGGCTTGCCTTTTTCTTAACTTCTCTCGCATCGCGTGTGAAAGGCGACTGGTCGTCAACCACGGTTGCTCACACAACACAGGTGCTATTACACGATATTCTGATTTCGTGCGTAAACATATCTTCATATATTGCATACAGCTATTCATAACATGTAAAAATATTTAAAATCGACTTGAATTTAATTAATATTCTATTATTTGTGTATATAAAAATACTTTTTGTCCATAACGGTTTAGTGAAGTTATATTATTCCACATGTTTTATACAGTTGGCTACATCAACTAATTACGGTGCAAATAGGTCTATAAAATGTTGTAAAAGTTATAAATAACACTTCTGTACCTAACGTTGTGTTAAACTGAGATGTCAGAAGAGTCTCCGTTTAAAAACGATGTTTCTTTTGTTTGGTTGTAACATTTGTAATCCAACCCTTATAGACCTAGTAGGCCTAACCATATATATTACAATTCATCAAAATTAAATCTTAGGTTGATAGAAAATCTAGCATAGCTACTTCCAGTGTCTCATTCGTTTTTTTCTTACCGAGCCAAGTTTCAAACCCATGATGGGCTCGTTACTCGGACCGTTTTTTGTAAAAGAGTCGGTATATTTTTTATATTTTTTTACCGAGCCAAGTTTCGAACCCAGGATGGGCTTATCACTTGGACCGTTTTTTCTATATATGTAGGTATATCTATCGGTCGCGATAATCATTTGTCTTATTTGTTTTGCAGCTCATCGCGTAAGTAACTCTTTCACGACACCTTGAGGCAGATATATATTATACCTGCAGCAAATAAACTGGTTGGATAAAAAATGAAATAAACCAATTGGCAACGTTAAACAAAGTATATATATTTTTTACTAACATTTACAGTTTCACGAATTTTTTTTCAATCTTAAAAAAAAACGATAGTTAAACATATATTAAACATTGAAGAACAACGACAGTGAAAAAAACTATAAAACACGAGTCGTAATACAGAAAGAAACTGTAAAGTTAGATTATTAAAAATACAAATTTTCAAACATGTTAAAAATTTAAACGGACTGAATGCTTAAAGCATATTTTGTTTTATATTGATGCACGCAAACGAATGGGTTTAGGATAGGATAGGATATTCAAGTTTATTCCTGTGAATGGGAAAACAATATGGTTAACAAATAACAATCGTCAGATCACCTCGCGCCCATCGTCGGGTTATCGGAGCTATTGCAGTGTGCTGTAATTGAGACATTTATTCTTCGTTCTGGCAGAACCCAATAATCCGTTGGGCAGGCAATAGCCATTAAGTGCCTTGCCCAAAGGCACAACCGAATAGCTAGCGACCAGTTCTGTACCTGTCGCCTTTCGGCTGAAAGGCGCCGCACTAAACCATCGGACTAACTGGTAGGTTTCCTTCTCGGATTTACAAGTTCATATTTAAACGTAGTTAAGTCGACTACTAAGGCTGGAAAATAATTAAACGGCAGAATTTGCAAATACCCCACAAAACAGAAAAAGATTGTAATTTACATAAATGCTTTTAATAAAACATGAATAAAGTTTGGTAGAAGTATACGGCCGATTTTGATCAGCCAGATGGCGCTAGAGACCTAAATATGTTCTGCGTTTACCAATATAAATCGATTAGTAAGGTCGTGTGGCCAAATGGTTAACGCGACCGATACATATACCGACTGCTATACAAAAACGGTCCTAGCGACGAGCTTAAATGAGTTCGAAACTTGGCTCGGTAAAATAAAATAAAATAAATATATATATCGATTAATAGGTTTGCGTTTGAAGTTTTTTAGTTATTTAAGTTTTTAAAAATGTATACATATATGTGTGGTTTGTGTTTCTATTAATTAGTTTTAATTTTGTTAAACTAATCGGTAGTTTTTAACTATTGTCGTCATGGTTCGCTTGTTCACATTGAAAACAAGCAATTCGTTTTTTGCTTGTCTCATTTTGAATTACGTGAATTTTTAAGATTATGGAAGTTAAAAAAAAGATATTCCGTTGAAGAAGTGACCTACGCATAAAGGCCTAATTTTTTAGGAGTCTTTCAATAGAACCTAATTATGATTTTAAAACGAAATCTATGATTACAAATTCGTCCTTAAAATTGCGAATTGTGAAATAATTTGCAAAAGACTTCAAGACAAATTGCTGCTCATGTATTTACGGCTAAGAATAGAGATTGCAAAAAAGTCAACTGAAAGAAAGGTTTTCCGATTGTATGTAAAACAAGATTTGTCGACTACTTTTGTCACTCTCTCGAACACAAAACATCACGTTTTGTCAATACAAAACTATTTTATTCCGATCGTTTAGTCTTGCGGTTAAGTGCATCGCCTTACAACCGAACAGTTGCAGGTTCAAAACTGGTCGCTAGCTAGTCGGTTGTGTTCTTGGGCAAGGCACTTTACGGACATTGCCTGGACCCAGCGGATTAATGGGTTCTACCAAATTGAAGGAAGGTGTGAATCATATACAACACATTGAAATAGCTCTGGTAACCCGACGGTGGAGTTTGCTTTCTGCATTGGTAAGATCTGGTTGACAGCCACAGTCGCTATATAAGATTGAAACAAAATATTGATTATACTCTAAACTGCAGGGTAATAAACTACCTTATTTTTATGTTGATTTTGTGATTTAAAATTTATAAAAAATTAACTAAATAAATTTTTTAATCGTAAACTATTTCTGTCAACTTTAAAAAAATGTGGTTTGTAATATAGTTTTGTAAACTGAAATATTCTTTAGCAATGCCAATTATGTACAGCATGTTGCATGAACTCCGGTAACCCGTGACAAGTTGTATTCTGACGGTTAACAAGCCCCCATACTGCTTGTGTACTACAAGAATTAACATTTAAATCATTTTGCCATTTTAACACTGAATAGGTATAAATGCTCCAAAATGCCATTTTATCTTAGGAGTTGTCAGACAATCCGGCGTATGTACATATGCTGTATATAAAGCCTTCCTAAACAGCCTGATTTAATTACATCCGCCCGTTGCTATTTTGTACATTATACCGGCATTAAATACCAGACCTACCGCCGGGCTAAGAAATTTTGTACACTATTTATCAGAAGCTAACAATTCTATTTAGAGATACGCGATAGGTTTGTTAACTCTTAGGTAACCTGTATTATGATATATAAGTATATAATTTAGATATAAAATCTATTTACAGCTGGAATATATAATTTATTGTATTTATTGTTGGAATATATATAATTTATTAGAAAATTTATTTTTTATTGTTTCTATTATAGATATTATTATTTATTTATTATTATTTCTTTTATAGATATTATTATTTATTAATTTTTATTTCTATTATAGATTTTTCCTTGTTAATAAATAATGAAGCAATACACTTTGTTGCTGGTGATATTGTTGTGTGTTGGTACCGGAATGGGAGAAACACATACAACTGAGCCACCGCCCCCGCCCGTGACTACAACGCCAACTACAACGCCAAGAACAACTACGACTCCAGTTCCTATTACTGAACCACTCCGCAGGAATGGCCTCTACCAACCAATGTAAGTGTGTATGTCCGGCCGGTTAGTCTGGCAGTGAAGTGCGTCGCCTTTCAATTGAAAGGTTGCAGGTGCGAAACTGGTCACTAGCTAGTCGGTTGTGTCCTTAGCCACTTTACGGACATTGCCTAAACCCAACGGATTAATGGGTTCTACCAATTTGAAGGAACGTGTCTATCATATACAACACACTGCAATAGCCAATAGCTCCGGTAACCCGACGATGGGCGAAAGGTGATCTGACGATTCACGGAGATAAAGATGAATATCCTATCCTGTATGCAAACCGTGATTTTTAAGTGAGAAACTAGTAGTGGTTGATAACATATAAATGTCAATTAGCTGACTGCAAATTATTTTTTTACCTGGATTATTTTCGAACCCAAGACGATTTCGTTACTATGGCCGTTTTTGTAAATCTTTTTATGCATTATTGTGTGTGATTTGAAATAAGTAAGATTATTTTTGTATAGCCAGTTAAACGTTTTTAAGTTGGACCACCGTTTCTAGCTTGTCAGTCTAAAAGTTAAGTCGTTTAAAACCGCTTGTGTCCTTGGTCAAGGCACTTAACGGCCAACTTCTAAACCTATTGGATTACTTGATTAAACCAAAAACAGTAGCAACGGCATAATCATGTTTATATGACACGAGGTAATCTGACAACGAATTCTACGCATATCTACCCTCAAGGATAAACATAAAAAATCAATATATTAATATAATTTTTATATTTGTTTCAGGTATTACAACCAAAGAAAAAACTCAATTAGAGACGGTAAGCTGACGTTGTGTGCCTTATTAATTATTTCACGCTAACAATATAGTCTGTCTTAATTTCATGCGGTGTTAACAAATTTAACCAAATGTCTTCTAGACGAATTTTACCGCGAGATGTTGGAAGACGCCATGTTGGATTTGAATTAGAAGCATCATACCAAACCCTGCACAGATTACTTATGACACTTAATGCGGATCTTTTGCTTATCGTGATTAAACTAATTTTTTTATGTATATATGCGAGAGTTTTTTTTTAGAAATCGAATCGGGATTTTGTGATTTTAACTGCGAATATACACATTTAATGTTTTCGTTAATATTTGAGAATGTGCAATAAAATTGTGGTGCAAGAAAAACTGAGTCTAATATATGTTGAGACCATTGAAAGGGGTATAGGCCTCAGTCTATACTTTATACTGTATACAAGATAGCTGAATTCGGATACCATCGGGTAAAAACTTCCGTAAAACGAAATGACATAACGCACGACTGTTAGCAAACCGCTTATTCTTAAATAAACAAAACATAATCAATGGTGCAGTTGTGTGGCTGAAGAATAACCTGACTGACAATCATATAGACCAGTGTTTTTTTTAGATTGGTTAGTGTCTAGTTCGTTCTTTTCCATTGTAACGATTTGAGTATTAAGCATATTGTTTTGACTTCCCATGCAATACACTATAGATGAACATATAGGCGACAAACGAACATAGGTTATATAGACATACAATAGAACTTATATACCAAGAAAATCAAGGAAAAATTAAACGTTATTAACAAAAAAAATTGTATTTGTATAATAAGTTTGTATAGGATGCTTGCGTTTATCTCTCTGAATGAAAAAAAAACAAAAAGCGTTGACACAGAAAATTGACAGATTATTTTGCATACAAAACGGCCCAGGTGACGAGCCCATCTCGGGTTTGAAACCTAAAATAATCTTTCACCTCGCGAAACCGCTTGCTCCGTTCCTTCTAACTGTCGATGGGGTGGCGGGAGTTTGAATTACTACTGGGGCTACTGTAGCGGCCACAACTGCTCGTCTTCTTCTTCGACGACGAGACCACCAACTGTCCCATCGGTCAACCACCAACGACATAATCACCAACAAAACAAACCAACTCGACCAACGCATTTTGTAGCTCTAAACATGAGTTTTACTTCGGTTTGATGAGATAACATCGTAACTTAGAGGTTTAGTGCGGAGCTATACACAGCCGAAAGGTTACAATTTTGAAACTGGGTTGCTAGGTAGTAGGTTGTGTCCTTAGGCAAGTCAATTAATGGACATTTCCCCAACCCAGCAATGAATTGATGTTTTTTAACAAATTAAAGAAACTAATTCATACACAAATCACTGCAATAGCTCCGCTAACCCAACAGTGGGTGCAAGTTAATCTGTCAATTTTCTATGTCAACGCCTTTTGTTTGTTTTTTTTTGCATTCAGAGAGATAAACGTAAACATCCTATACAAACATATTATACAAATACGATTTTTTTGTTAATAACGTTTAATTTTCCCTTAATTTTCTCAAGTGCTTGATTTTGATTCTTCGGAAATCAAAGAACTTCTTTTCTTTTGTACGGTCAGTTCTTTAAAGGTCCGAAGAGCTGATACCTTCCCATTCGCCAAGTATCACGCCTCTGTGGACCCCCAGAAAGTATCCGTGTGGTGCTCCAATGACTACCTAGGGATGAGTCGACATCCCAAGGTTATTGAGGCCATATGTTTCTTCAATTTTAAAGAAATCAATATTCCACATCAATTAATTAAACTAAATTAATTCCTGACCTTATATTGTATTTCTGCAGATGAGATTTCGCAACTTCTCGATTATTACTTGTTGAAATTTGATGAATGATTTGATGGAACTTTCCAGAAAGAAATAAGATTTTCTGATTGAATAATATATACCTCCAAGTAATATGTTTATTTCCAAACACATTGTGAAAGCACAGATTTGGGCCGTTAAAAAGAAAGAAATTATATTTTTTGATTGAATAATAAATATGTTACACTTTTAGCCAGGGTTCTCGATAACCTGTAGTCAGCAGCTCTCCATTATATGTACAAAATGCTTGTATTCACGTAAGCAGTATAAAATCACAACACCACCAAAACACAATGCAGTGGTCGCATATAAAAGCAAATAGGCGGTCGAGTCTTAACGGTTTTTAGCGGGAAATATAAAGATAAAGGCGACAGGTAATTACCAATCAACGCACGCACCGAAATCACGCTTCAAGATTTGTAACACTCTCCCACCTCTTAAACATATTGTGTCTCCAAACTCAATCCAAATATTCGACGATAAAAAACAAACAACAACAAAAGTGTAGTTAAACCAAAAACTAATTGCAAACGTAAAATATTTAAAATGAAAAAGACAAAACGCACAATTTCAAACTTCAGCATAAACAAAATAAAACCATGTGAGTATTAAATGATTACTTCCAATACTGAACGCAGTGATAAAAAAACGGTAAAGAAAAATTAAGTGCTATATAATAAGTGCAAAAGTTACAAAGAAGTAAATACACAATACAAACATAAATAGTGTTCATCGTCGCTCAACGTCCGGAAAATACGTCGGTCTTTGTCTTGCGCGTTGAGGCCGCTCGTTTGTGTTTACGGTTTGTGAGGGGATGTTTTGTGCGTATTGGCATACATATGCCCCTGCTGGCATATTATTTGTTAAATGTTCGTCGCTTTTTCCCGCTTCGATTATTTTTTTGGTAAAGTCGGCTATTATTTAGAGAATACACAAAGAAATAATATATCTAAACACATTTTTAGGGTAATTATCTTGAAAACGAAGATATGTTCCTGAATCATGATTGTGACAGGCATAGTATGTTGCCACGACATCTACCAGAGGGTGTAATGGAATATTGCCTTAGTAAAATGAAATATTGCCTAATCTTTATTTTGGTAAGCATTATACACACTATATGTTGATATTGAGACCAGTATGTTTTTTTAGCAGCAACCGATTATCCGCAATGTAGCGACTCACAGAAACGTAACAAGTAGACCGTTAGTTCACATGGATAGTTTCGACGAGTAATATGCTTAATGGTTCCTTCCCGGGTAATATACACTATAGAAAATAAATTTCAATGCGAGATTGCTTAAAAATTCTCGCGCCAACTAACTTAGCTCTTCCAAATCGATTGTGAACAACTAAGTATATTCTGTTCCCACAAATATATTACAAAGTATATCCTGTTCCCACAAATATATTACAGTTAAAAAATGCAGCAAGCAGCTTGCAAATGTCGTTAAACAATAGACAACTGTGGTATAAATACAACTTATCTATGAAGGGTATTCATTCACTTTGCAAAAGTACAAAAACAAGGTAAGTTTGGTGTTGTTGGTTTTGTTCTTGCATTTAGCTGGTTCGATAGCAACGCACTTAGTTCTACCAAAAGTAAAGGAACAGTCATATTAAACACACTGTAATGGCTTTGGTAATCCGACGGTGGACATAAAGTAATCTGATTATTGTCCATGTAATATACGTCCCGCGTTTTCCATTCACGGGGATAAAACATAATTGTTCAAACCATTTTTCGTCATTTGTACAGATGAACAAGTTGATTATTGTGGCTGTTTTGATTGGTTTGTTGATGATAACGAACGAAAGTGCGGATGCTTGGTGGAGTAGACGTCGCAGCGTTCGTCGCCGCTTCCGATTACCCAGTCGCGGCCATTATAGTAAGTTACATATCCAGTTATAGAAACAAGTTATCCAATAATATTCAAATGTTTTTTTTGTATTAACAAAATAAGTATTACTGCTTTTTGCTGTGTGCTACATCAACTGGTTTTCTTTTTTATTTATAAAAAAATAACACTTTACTCATTCATTCACAGACGAAAGACCACAACAAGGTTGGTGATGGTTGAATTATTTACATTTTTATACGTTAAAAAAATAATTATTAATTTCTGATTTTAGTATCCGATGGCCCTTGGGATGAAGATATCTTATCTCTCCAAGGTAAGCAAACGCACCATTTAAGTTACTGTAGTATAAAACTTATTAGTGGTTTTGTACGTCGGGTTTTCCAGATATTATTGGAACCAGTGATTGGGGTCAAAAACAAAACTAGCGTTTCGCATTTAACGTATTTCGTTTTCACTAAGATGTTTATTTTAGATGATGAAGTGAAATTGGATCAACAGTGATAAAATGCCATCTGCGAAGGTTTGTAAATTATTTTCCAAGCAGTTTTCTACAAAATACTTTCGTCGCAATAAAATCGTGTTCCTTACTACGTCACCATTCTAAATGGCAGAGTTCAAACTGCTGGTTCTTAACTTGTGATTTAAACACAAATAAAGACTTGGAAGCAATGTTGTAAGTATTTTGTTTTAATTTAACTAAGTATAGGAATTGCTATTCGGGTTTAAGCTTCGCCACATTGCTCCAACTCCACCCAGGCAGCAGATAGGCCATGTGCAATTGCCCAAGTGCCTTCTTATATCCTATACCCGTGATAGAAATAAACATCCCCTTAATGTGCTTTGTAGTAGAATACTTCGGTTTAAAACAATATTTTGTTTACAGACAAGAAAGAGATAAAGAAAATTGATATTCTTCCTTGAAACCGTATTCGCAATTAAATCAAAAATTACTATGTTGTGTTAAAATGTTAATTGGTCTTAATAATCAGGCGTGAAACCGA
>CH002356.1:308454-325882 GCA_000149265.1 Ciona savignyi
CGGGCTAACGTCAGATTGCATCGCTAATTGGCAAGCGCGTTACCACACGGCCAATCGTCAGATTACCTCGCGGCAACCATCAGGTAACCTGAGCTATTGCGGTGTTGTGTACGATTAAAAGTTTTTTAGATATTTATTCATTTCCAATAATTCTTTGGGTTCAGGAAAAATTCGTTAAGTGTCTTGTGCAAGAACAAAATCGACTAGCAAGAGACCAGTTTCAAATCTGCAACCATGCGGCTGAAAGGCGACGCATTAACACACCAAGCTATTTGGTCGTACAGTCCATTAGAATCGTTTAAATTCAATTACCAACCCGCCTAAAACAACGGCAAATTCTTTTTAAATATCAAATGTTTCCTATTAACAAAAACGGACCCGTTTAAATTTGATATTCTTTAGAATTGGGAGCAATTAGATTATAGAAAGTTGCTTGTTTCGAATGTTTTGGGTGATAACATTTCCCACATTTACATGAAAGACGAGACAACTTCTCAATTCAATGAAATAGATTCATTGTCGCAATTCGGTTGTATCGTTTGGATAAGTACAGAACTAGCGACGGGCTGACTTAATATGTAAGAGTTTAAAATGAACAAAACTGTTCAATTTTAATTTTTTATATAAAATGTTTTAACTAGGGTGTGTTTTAGTTTAGTTTATTTTTGTTTCCACGATAAAAACATGAAGCAGGACTATTAATGAAAATTTAGAAGACGGCAAAACGACAGTCGTTAAACACGTCTAAAAAGCAATGAATTATTAAAATTTGGTATAATTAGACGTAGCCGCTAAAGCCAAAGTTTTGCCGTCTTACCTGTTTTATGATTTATATCATTTGTCATCTCTTAATACTAGGAAAAATAATGAATAAACTAGTAATTCTAACTTGAATCCGTTAAATTTATGTTCTTTCGTACAGACATACTATATAAGTTTTGTAAATTGCCATTAATGCAAAATAATTAAATATGGCGCAAACCATTCAAAATAGACAACTAATTACACCTCATTATCCGTTTGAGACCTGTGGTAAAAGTGTAATGGCAAGGGAAAAGATAGAACGGTGAGATGGTTTTGAATTTAAACTTAGGATAGGATAGGATAGGATATTCATCTTTATCCCCGTGAGTGGAAAAACCAAGGGGGTTAACACACGGTCAATCGTCAGATCATCTCGCGTCCACCATAGGATTACCGGAGCTATTGCAGTGTGTTGTGTATGATAGACACGTTCCTTCAATTTGGTAGAACCCATTAATCCGCTGGGTTCAGGCAATGTCCGTAAAGTGCCTTATTACTGTTAAGAAAATAGCACATATTACTTTTGTTATGAGAATTATTTATTACAATTGATATTATGCACTACATTGGCGTATAAAGCAAGCAAAAAAATACCATCGATCAGCTCATTGAGTTAGTGTGTCGCCTTTCAGTCGAAGGATTTAGTTTATTTAGTTTAGGTTATTTATTTTTTTGCCCCAGTTTTTAAAAATGGCAAATGAATATAATCACGACACAGGAACGGGAAAAGACGGCAAAACGAACAGTCGTTAAATCACAGGTGCGAATGGGCAGTATCGAGTCGGTTGTATCCTTAGGCAAGGAAGTTAACGGACATTGCCTGGACCCAACCGATTAATGGCTTTTACTAAAACTAAATGAATGTGTCAATCATACAAACACCCGATGGGGGACGCGATCTGACGATTGCCCGTGTGAAAACGCGTTTTTTCCATTCACGGAAATAAACATGATTATCATATCCTAACTTAACTAAACTATTTTATAAAAAATAACATTTTTTATAAATAATTAAAAATATTTTTATTTAAACAAACTATTAAACACAGAACTCTTCAAAGTCGGGCGTCTCTCCCTTCAGCTTCGCTACAGAATTTCCATTACCGCGGAAACCGACTCCACAATTACGGCCATCCTTCTGTGATCAGCAGCACACAACAACTGTTAGCACTCACACCTACCAAATTCGGTGTTTCCCCTATTTGGAGAAAAGTGCCGGCAAAACGAAGCTCAAGTGCGAAAGATCCGCTTCCGCCAATGACGTCATCACCCTTGATGACGCAGAGAAATATGACGTCACCTCTGTCGAGCGTACGTGGAAACTCAGCTGTGAAAAGCGAGCTTAGCATGTTGGGTGGGAAACGGGACGTGCAAGCCAATACAACTAATGTTATTAGCCTGCTAAACGTCGAATTCACCGCGCCAGAGATATCCCCACATAATAATTCCGTCATTAAAATGAGAAGTTTACAAGCTTACCAAGATACGATGCGCTCGTACTACGGGCCGCGCCGGAACGATCCGACATATTTAGCCCGCAAGATGGCGCCCGTGCTACGCGTGGTGCCAGCGACGACAAAGCTATGGATCCGGGAAACACGAGACGCAGCTTCTAAGGAAAAATCAAACGAAGTTCTAGATGGAGCGTCACCAAAACGGGTTCGGTTCTCAGATCAAATGGGACTTCCCCTTGTACGAAACATGACCCCTAATTACAGAAGAAAGCACTCCTACATTTTAAGATGGCTTGAAACTGCAGGACGACCTATTCAGCCGATCGCCTAAATATTCCAATATATTTAGAAACTTTTTATGGTAAAACGCAGAATTTGAATATTAATAAAAATCTGCCAATAATTCTACCGAGTTTATTTTCCGATTGCAAAGATAAAACTAGTAAAATAAGTGCGCAAAACGACCTAAAATAATTTGCCTCCAGGGGATAGAAGCTTCTTATAGCGGCGCCGCAGTTTATAGATGCAGAAAGTTAGAAGGTTTTGAAATCAAGTATTTAAAGTGAACAATTGTGCAATTTGCACTCAAGGATTGAACCACATCAAAACGTCACCTATACGTTACGTCATGATTGTCTGCTGGTGATTATTATGTCATAAATGTGATTATTTTATCATTAGGTCGCGGACAGTAGAACAGTAGGTTGTGGGCGTCGATGTAGGGAGGATTATGATTGGCTGAAAGTTTAGCGTGTTACAGTCGTGTCTTTTCACCTGACAATAGAGTATATAAATACCTATTGTTACATCACATACGTGAATCGAGTTTCGTAATAAAGAAGACACGACAGCGGTCAATATAATAGATATGACCGTAGTCTTGTATATAAGGTCTACATACCAGAATGTTTATTTGAAAGACAAAGTTTTACTTCAAATGGAAGTATATTTTCGCGGATTTTTCATACATATCAGAATGTTTATTTAAGAGAAAATGTTTTACTTTTTATTAAATGGTTATATATATTCGCGGATTTTACTAACAGATTTTTAGTTACTTGACAATAGTAATTATTATTTTCCGCCTAATTTGGTAACAGATTGTTAGTGCAGATAATCAATAGAAAGTCCAATAAGTAATTAAAAATATCGATTCCTGTTTATTTGGGACAGCGTTTAAGAATGCGTTACAAGGGAAAACTAAAAGGAGCGAAAGCGGGAAGGAGGTAAACTTCTCACTAAAATGAATATTAGGACAATAGAGTTAGTTTTAAACATGGGGTTGGAGTTAGGGTTAGATCTAGGGTTGAGATTTGTGTTAAGGGCAGGGGTTAAAATAAGTGTCCATAGTTTTAGTAAGCAGTTTCCCTCCTTTTAGTGTTGTCCAAACGACTTACCTAAATAACTCTAACACCTAATCTTCATTTTAGTGAGCAGTTTTGCACCCTTCTTTTGGTTTTGCACTACATGCAGCAACGTACTATTCTGTCGTGTGTGTTTGACAGCTGACGTTTATCTTAAATGCGACATGTTATTGTGACGTTTCAATGGAGCATCAGTGACGTTTTGTTTGTGCCGGAAAGGCTGTCATATGTGCGTAATACTACAGTACAGTGTGTTGGTAAAGCGGTATGAGACAAATTACTCACTGTAGTATTCTGTAGTGCGAAATACTGCAATGCATTATGTCAGTCAGGTGTTCACACACACACATGTAATTGTGCATGTTAGCTGCAGAATTAAAATGATTAGAAACAAAAAAAATAGTTCAGATTTACAGCAGTGCTCTGAAACCAGCCGCAAGACAATGCTAGGTGTTCTACGCGATTTATTAATATTTTAAACACAGTTTTTACCAAATAAAAAGGATTTCATTTTTTTTTTAATTTACAAATTACGGCTATCAGACACTTAGCTAATAATATCAAATGTATATATAGCTTATCAGAAGATTTTTAGTTTTTGCAAATTTGAATATTACGGCTATCAGACAATTTGCTAATATAATATGATATGTATATAGCTTGTCAGAAGACCTCCCATTGTACAATTTTGACAGCTGTTAAATTTAGTAAGTTTCTAAATTTGCATTAAGTGAAAAAATGGTGTGGAGTATAATCATGTTTCGTCCATTTTTTTCGAGATTATTTATTTTCTTTCCATTCTCATGCATAGATAAAGGCAGTAAATAATGCGTAACAACTCATAGAGAATGTATTTTAGTTAATATACGTCACCAGAATCTAGTGTCAGTACGGTCGTGTGGTTGAACGGTTAACGCGACCGATACATATACCGAATCTTTACAAAAACGGTCCTACGCGACCGATACATATACCGAATCTTTACAAAAACGGTCCTACGCGACCGATACATATACCGAATCTTTACAAAAACGGTCCTACGCGACCGATACATATACCGAATCTTTACAAAAACGGTCCTACTGACAAACCCATATTGGGTTCGAATCTTGACTAGGTAATAAAAACAAATAAAGAGAATCCAATGCTTTTCAGGTCATTTAAATCTTTAATTTTTTAGTTCCAGGTTAACATAAGTAAAAGATATATTTTCATTATTTATGCTAAAATCCAAGTGAAGTAGAATCCAGAATTATTACAAAATGAAAACTTTGTCCAATTTATTTCGGCCGAGCATAAAAATTCTTGCGGAAACAGCTGGACCGAAGCCAAGATTATCGCTCTGTAGTTCTAAATCGCGTTTGTGCGCGATTCCCCATCGTCACGTGACCGATGACAACAGAGATAAACGAATCGTCATCACAGGTGACGTAATGCATGTCTGTGACGTAATGCATGTCTGGATAGAAGTACCATGTTTATCCCCGTGAATGGGAAAACCAAGGGGTTAACACACGGGCAATCGTCACATCACCTCGCGCCCATCGTCGGGTTACCGGAGCTATTGCAGTGTGTTGCGTATGATTTAGAAATTTCTTTAATTTGGTAGAACGCTTTAATCCACTAGTTTCGGGCAATGTCCGCCAAGTGCCTTGCCCAAGGACAAAACCGACTAGCAAAAACTTTCGAACCTGCACCCATTCGGTTGAAAGCCGATGCACTAACTCACCAAGCTATTCGGTCTGCCACTGTGAAGTAATAACAACGTCCAACTTTACAGGAGGCCTGGGGCAGTTAGGCCAAGGGTTGGCGAAGAAATTGAGAAGGAAATATGGAAAGGATAACGTTCTACTGACCGATATCCGTATCCCAGAAGACCAAACAGTCGACGATGGTAATGGCTGATCAATAGCATTCACCATATGTAGTTTTGTATGGCTGAATTAATTAAACTTAAACAGTTGGCGATCGTGTTTATATATGGGTGCAAAGGGAAAGGGTGGTAAAACCATATTCGAGTCTTTGGTTCATTTGTTTGAAAATGTTGGGTTATCCCCGTGAATGGGACACAAGTGGTGTTAACACACGGGCAATCATCAGATCACCTTGGGTTGCCAGCGCTATTGCAGTGTGTTGTGTATGATTAAGACATTTCTTCAGTTTGGTAGAACCCATTAATCCGCTGGGTTCAGGCAATGTCCGTTAAGTTTATTGCCCAAGGACACAACCGACTAGCTAGCGAACAGTTTCAGACCTGTAACCCTTTGGAAAAGGCAACGCATTAACCTACCTATACCAAGGTTATCAGTCGGACAACATGCTACTTATCATCCATTTTTATTCAGGCGCCACCTTTTATGCACATAACTAATTATTTACAATAATTTTCAAATTTTTCTTAAAATGTAATTTCAGGACCATTCGCTTACGCCGATATTCTCAGTTATGACGCAATAAAGGAGTTGGTTGTGAACCACCGCGCTGATTGGTTGATACATTTTAGCGCGCTTTTGAGCGCAGTGGGTGAAATGAACGTGCCGCTTGCAGTCAAAGTCAATATCAACGGAATGCATAACGTACTCGATGTTGGTAAGAAACACATTATTGTTTTTCGCTTAGGTTTGTCGGCCGCGTCTGCTATATTTATGGGTTTCCTAAAAATTCGATAATGACCACATATTTATTTCATTCCGTTTTTTTTGCGTCATTACTTAATTATTTCGTTTTTTTAAATTGAGTGTTTAACGACTGTTCATTTTGCCGTATTTCCCTCTTTCTCTGTCGTGATCATTTGTTTTTATTTAATACTTGGGCAAAAATGATTAAACTATTTTTTAAATTGTTTTATTTTTTGACCGTTTTCTCTGCAACAAGTTGAAAAACGCAAGAGAGTTAACACTTAACCCTGTGAATTAGGTATTTCGTGTAATGTCTAAACAAGTCAGTCAATTTTTCTGCACTAAACTTGCACTGCACAATGTTTACACTTGTACGAACTATCTTATTAATTATTGATACTTACCAAGTCCAGAGCACCAAGGTAGAAGCCTAGAGCGTTGCTGACGGAATTATTAATTTATAAGCATCCCTTTATACTGCCAACATTAATCCAAAACTTATCATTTAAAAAAGTTTGCCACAATAAGTATTTTTGTTAAAACTAAATAAGAATTCCATGTATTATACTCCAAAGAAGTGAACCAAACCCAGCAAAACGGCAGAAGATTTTAAATCTCTTTATGTTTCCATATATATTTATAAAGTTGGTCCAGCGGTTGAGTGCGTCGCCTTTCAATCGAAAGATTGCATGTGCGGATTAATGGGTTCAACACACTACAATAGCTCCGGTAACCCGATGGTGGGCGCGGGGTGATCTGACTATTGCCTGTGTGTTAACCCCCTTGGTTTTCCCATTTACGGGGATAAACCTGAATATCCTATCCTTTCCTATCCCATCCAATCCTAAACTCATATACGTTTAAGTCTCTTTATACAAATATCTTTATGTTTTCCCTCCACATGTTTTTATAAATAATTTTATATTTTTCCTTCCCACAGCCAATGACCTAGGATTGAGGTTATTCATCCCAAGCACCATTGGAGCATTTGGACTCGACTCCCCCCACGACCCGACCCCGGATGTCTGTGTGCAGCGTCCCAAGACCATTTATGGGGTTTCCAAGGTTCATGCCGAGCTTATGGGAGAGGTAAAGTATGTGTGTGTGGGGGGGGGGTATAACGTGGGGGCTTCAACCAGTAAAAAATATCTTTGGCACATCCTTGGCCGATTTCAGTTTTCCTTGTATGATTTTTGGTTTTACCTTGTACTGGCCAAGTATGGCAAAAATCAAAGTTATATGTTCGGATTATTTTCGTATGATCTATTTCTGTCCAAGTTCGTTAAATTTATAATTTTTTGGTACCAATTTAGAATTTATTCCCTTCATTTGGAGTTGTCCCAATACCATGATATGCATAGCAGACCAAACCTGCAACAGGGTAGCATATTGAATTAAAACATTTGGGGTGTAATCACAACCGGAAAGAAAGAATGTTGTTTCCAGCATTTTGCTGCTGGTTGACAATTCTGTCTTGGTGATATTCATGTTTATCCTTGTGAATGGCAAAACGCAGAAAAGTTAATCGTCCGATCACCTCGCACCCATTTGGAAGAAACCCATTAATCCTCTATGTTCAGGCAATGTCCGTAAAGTGCCTTGCCCAAGGACACAACCAACTAGCTAGCGACCAGTTTCGAACCTTCAACCCTTCGATTGGAAGGCCACGCACTAACAGCAACTTCCACCCACCCCAGTATTACAACCATCGGTTCAACCTTGACTTCCGGTGTCTGCGCTACCCTGGCGTCATTTCCGCCGATTCGAAACCAGGTGGAGGGACAACAGGTGACTACATTTATAATCAATGTCTTCCTTGTACTTACGTATACTCTACGTGACTATTAACACCATCCTTTTAATTGTTAAACTTATAATGCAAATGTTCTGTAACTTTCAGTTGTTATAAATCCGACCCTTTATTTGATTATAATGAGGTTTACTGGGATAAAATATGCTTTTATCTCGTGAATGGGAAGACCAAGGGGGTTAACACACGGGCAGTGGTCAGTTCACTTAGCGCCCACCGTCGGGTTACCGGAGCTATTGCAGTGTGTTGTGTATGATTCGGACGTTCCTTCAATTAATCAAACCAATTAATCTACTTGGTTCAAGCAATTTCCCTAGCTGCATTGTCCAAGACACAACCGACTAGCTGGCGACCAGTTTCGAACCTACAAACGTTCGGGTTAAAAGCGTCTCACTAACCCACCAATCTAATCTGTCGGATAAACTAACTATTACTTTGTTTTACAGATTACGCCGTTGAGATATTCCACAAGGCAATTGCATCCGGAGAGTTTGTATGCAATGTTGGACCCGATACGAGAATGCCGATGATGCAAATTGATGATTGCTTAAACGCGACTGTTAAGGTCTGAATTATTAGTTTAGTTTATTATTTTAGTTTAACTTTATTAATTATTTGTTTGTAGTTTATTCTCTTAGTTGATTATTATAGTTTAGTTTATTATTTTTGTTGATTATTATAGTTTAGTTTATTATTTTAGTTTAACTTTATTAAATATTAGTTTGTAGTTTATCCTCTTTGTTGATTATTATTTTGGTTTATTATTTTAGTTGATTATTATAGTTTATACTTTATTATTTTAGCGGATTAGTTTAGTTTTTCATTTAAAGTTTTAATAGTTTATTTATTTATTTTTAGTTTTATTAGTTTAGTTAATTCTTTTGGTTTATTTTTTATTACTGGGTAGTATAGTTTATCTACTTGATCAAATTGTAAATATAGACCAATAAATTTTTGGTTTAATTTATTCATTTTTGTCCAATATTAAATAGTGGCAAAGTAAATCACGGTACAGAAACAGGAAAAGACGGCAAAACAAACAGTCGTTGAGACACGTCATATAAATAACAAATATAAATAAATAAATAAAGCGACGCGGCCGCCAAACCTCGGCGAAAATAAAAAATAACGTAGAAACTAAAATAAACTAGGACCAAAAGATATAGAGCCCTAAAAAGAGTGTGCGATTAAGCGCGACTATAAGTAGTGATAGCTTTGAGTATATCGGCTACCACGGAATTACTCGTTTATATGCCTTTAGATACAATACACAATAGTGGTGGGTATTAGGATTGCTGGTTCAGCTGTTGCTTATCTGAGCGTTACGTTTCTAGTTCGAAACTAGTCGCTACTACATAAAAAAACTTATCGGGTCATTTCCTGAACACAACGGTTTAAACATGTTGATTTAAAACAAAATTGAAGTATCTTCCCTATAGGCCACACTGTGGTACGTACAGTTGTCCTACGAACTAAAGGTTCTGACATGTGTTACATTACCCCCCTTCCCTCAACACTCACCGTTGCGTTTTTAAACGTCCAAGACATACCGAGTATAAGACCAGATATTCATGTTTATTCTCTGAAATGGGAACACCAAGAGGGTTAACACACGGGCAATCATCAGATCACCTCGCGCCCACCGTCAGGTTACCTAAGCTATTGCAGTGTTTTGTGTAGGCCTATGATTGAGACTTTCTTTTTAGTAGAACCCATTATTCTACTAGGTTCAGGCAATGTCTGTTAAGTGCCTTGCCCTAGAAAAAAAGACAATCTGGCGACCAGCTTCGAATCTGAAACCTTTCTGCTGAAAGGCGAAGCATTAACCTTCAAAGCTAATCGTTAGATAACCTACCCTTCTCTTATCAAACCTCCAATATTTTGCTTAAACAGTTTATACCACACTTCTAATATTTTGTTTACCTACAGTTCATGGAGACAGACAGTGAGAAACTCTCCCAACGCGTGTACAACATAAACGCCATGAGTTTTACACCAGAAGAGGTCGCCAGAGAGATCCGGAAACACATTCCCCAATTTAAAATTACCTACAACGTCGACCCTATGTTGCAAGGAATAGGTAACTAAAATTGATGGATTATTAACAATAGTCAAATCGCATGTTTAACTGAATGTTTTTTTACGTTTATTGGAAATAGAATTCTGGCCGATTAGCTCATTGAGTTAGTGCGTCGCCTTTCAGCCCAAGGGTTAAGGTTCGAAACTGGTCGCTGGCTAGTCGGTTGTGTCCTTAGGCAAGTCACCTAACGGACATTGCCCTAATTTACAATAGCCAAAACGGCCTTTTAACTAATCGTTTTCTAAACGTTTGTTTCAAATTATAACACAGAAACTGGAAAAGACAGATAGGCGAACGGTTGTCTTAACAAGTTAATTGATTATTCTAAATGTTTATTTAAATTAGCATTGTTGTGATAGAGATACATTGTGTTATTCTCTTACATTTAGATAGTTAAAATATTTACAAACTGTGGTTCTCTTATACGTGGGACCGCCAACAGAATGCTTCGTTCAATATGTTTGCCCCTACAGCTTAGCTATATATATTTAAAAATCATTTCTATACAAAGCTAAGTTTCGAATCTATGATGTACTCGTCACTGAAGCCGTTTTATTAGAATTTTGCGTAGAAATCGCGCTAACCATTAGACCATATAAACGTTTAAAGTTTGTTTAAACCATGTTAAGCTTCGAAACTATGATGTTTCGTTGCTCAAACAGTTTTGTATAATTTGCGTTAACCATTCGGCCACACGACCGTTAAAAATTATGCGGCCGACCGGTAAACGCCACCGATACATATACCAATTACTCAAAACTGTTTACGGAACGAACCATCATAGTTTCGAACCTACGATGCGCTGTTCCCTAGGACCGATTATTATTTTTTTACTGAGCCAAGTTTCGAACCCATGATGGGCTCGTCACCAGGACCGTTTTTTTGTATAAGAGTTGGTATATGTATCGGTCGCGTTAACCATTTGTCCACACGACCGCATAATCGGCCCGTGATCGTAACATCACGAATTTCTAATACATATTTGCTTTCATCTAGCGGACAGTTGGCCGGACGTTTTCGAAGATGTGAATGCGAGAAAGGAATGGGGCTGGAGCCACGAATACAATCTTGAAAAAATGGTTGTTTACATGTTAGAAGCGATAAAGAAACAGATGTGGTGATATAATGATCAAAGCCCCGACCGTAGCAACTAAATTTTATTCGCCAGTATTTCCATATACGTATAGACATTTGTTTTACCTGAATTAGTATTAATCGTCATCGTTACTAGGATGGAAATTCTCATTCCAATTTTAAGTTATTTTTTAAATTTACAACTCCATGCATTATGATTGAAAGTATTTATTGGTACTTCCCATCGTGTCCCAGTGTTAAATTTTTATTTTTAGAACTTTCGTACTTTACAAAGACCACTATTCCACGTCAACACGCAATTACGATCAATATTGCACTTAACATCGCGTAATCTACTAGTTATCGACCTCATTTTTACAGAACAATCTCGCTACTAAAAATAAATATTTGAAAAAATCTTTGCTATTTGACAGTTTTATATTATGATAGAATAGGATAGGATATTCATGTTTATCCCCGTAAATAAAAAGACCAAATTGGTTAACACATGGGCAATGGTCAGACTACCTCGCGCCCACAGTCGGGTTATCGGAGCTATTGCAGTGTGTTGTGTATGATTTATATGTCTCTTCAATTTGGTAGAACCCATTAATCCACTGAGTGCAGGCAATGTCCGTTAAGTGCCTTGCCCAAGGACACAACCTACTAGCTAGCTTCCAGTTTCGTACCTGCAACCCTTCGGCTGAAATGCGACGAACTAAACCACCAGACTAACCCATCGGATTACTGTGCTTTAGCTGATTTATTGTTTGCTGCAGAATAGCGTAGTTGATTTGTGCGGCGCCTTTCAACCAAAGGTTTGTAGGTTGGTCGTTATCTAATCGGTTGTGCCCTTGGACAAGTACATAACATTGACTTGACCCTTTACGGATATTGCCTGAACCGAGTGGATCAATGGATTTTACTAAATTCATACAATATAATGCAAGAAGCTATATGGTAAAGCGACGGTGGGCGCGAGGTAATTTGACGATTGCCCGTGTGTTTACGCCCATTCCGTTTCCCATCTACGAGGATAAACATGACTATTCTATTATGTCTTAAATAATATAATTAATGCACACATCTAAGGAATAACTTAAGTAAATAGTGGTTAGCCTGAATTAAGAAGTACCCTAAATACTAATTAATGGTGTAGTTCTGAGGATACATGGAATTCTGACTTTAAATAAAATATTAATAACGTCTCCATCACTCTGCAATAGCCTCAGTGATCTAATGTTTGGCGCAAGGTAATCTGACGGTTTTCCGTTCATGAACCTTACCCTTTCCTTTTTATGATATTAGACATGCACTTCCTACCCTTATTCCAATAACACATGTAGATGTATGATATGTAGTCACATAGAAAACTGTAGACGCCTATAGTTTAGGATTGGTGTTATACTTGGACGTTATTTAAAACGTTTTAGCATATCAGTATCTTCATTCCAAGTTTATGATTGTATTATTGTTTAAATCATTGTTACTCTTGCTTGGTTTTAAACTTCAAGAGATTTGTAATATCTGTTTGGCCACAAAACGAATATGCTTCAAAAAAACGGAATTAAATAAATACTTTTTAGTGACACCAAACGGCTAATATTATACTAAATAAATTTCACTAGGTGTGCAAGAGAGCAATTTGTATTAAAGGGTACATTTTCATATAATAAAAGTAGCACCTAATAAGCATGTAGAAATAGAATATGCTTTATTTATTTATAAAATCCTAAATTAATATATTAATACTTATATTTTTGTTACATTTAATATTATATTAGTTATTTTTTATTAAAATAATTTGTATACCTTTATTTTTTATTAAAGCTCGTAAATTCCTCAGTATGAAATTGTTTGAATGGTTGCTATCCTGTGAGATATATTAAGATAGTGCTTTTACTATATATTTCATTTTAAATCTGGAATTCGTTGTCGTACTACTTTACGTAGAGTGCGGTAGTATAAATAATAAACCAATTCAGTAAACCGAGGGGTGAAAATTATTTTTAAACAGTCTGACCGTTTAAAATTCTATGAGGCCAACGCCAAGGGGGAAAAACTTAATGGACAAAAAGATGAAAACTTCACACTAAAATAAATATTATGGCAATAGGGTTAGTTTTAAACATGGGGTTAGGGTTAGTTCTGGCGTCGAGATTAGTGTGTGCGGGCGGGTAAGAATTAGTTCCCATAGTTTGTGTGCAGTTTTATCCTTTCCCTCGTTTTAGTGTCGCTCGCTCATTCAGCTAGTTGACTCGAATTTGCTGTAGGCTGTAGCCAAAAGTTTTTTTAATTTTGTAATATATTATTAGAAAAGGTTAATATATCGATCAAAGTGTTCAGATTTTATAAGGCAGCACTATGTCTGGCCTTGCAAATATCCGCCTCGCGGCTGAAGATGAAAATGAGGATTTATATTTGGGGTTCAACGAGTACAACCCCATGTTTGACACTAAAAACATGGCTGAGGACGAAGGCTTCGTTCAAGCTGTGAAAACCAGCCATGGCCGGAGACCACCGATGACTGCGCTGCGCGGAGCGGGAGGGATAACAAAACCACCACTAGGAGCCGCACCAGGGTTAAGAGCAAACCTAGCGTCTTCTATGGGAAGAGTGCCAAGCGATATGGAAGTCGGTGCGCGACCTATGACCTCCGTTAGCGGGGCTGGGTTTTCATCAGCTCCAAAGCGAGGGGTGTTTGGAGGTGGAACGTTTGACCCCTTAAACCAAGCGGTGCGAGGTATCGCCGGTGTCACACAGTCCTTGGATAGTTTGGAAGAAGATTCTCCTGAGATCAAAATAAAAGCGATGGAACGAGCGATAACTGAGTTGATCGAAGAAAGTGCAATTGCTCATAATAAAGGAAATTTCCAGATGGCGAAGGAAAAAGCAATGGAAGCAGGAAAGAAAGAGCGTCAACTTGTCAGACATAGAGAGCAAGCTGGGCTCAGTGAGGGTATCAGTCTTGAGTTGACTTTTTCTGTTCTTTTTAACCTTGCTTGCCAGTATGAGGTGAACGAAATGTATCCCGAAGCGATCAACACCTACAATGTCATCGTCAAGAATAAAATGTTCAGCAACTCTGGCAGAATTAAGGTCAATATCGGGAATATCTACTTCAAACAAGGCCAACTTGCGAAGGCAATTAAGTATTACAGAATGGCCCTTGATCAAGTGCAGACCAACCACAAAGAGACCAGGATACGTATCATGCAGAATATTGGAGCCGTGTTTGTTAAGTGGGGTCAGTATAACGATGCTGTTACTTCTTATGAACACATCATGAGTGAAAAGCCGGATTTCCAAAGTGGTCTTAATCTGATTCTCTGTTATTTTGCGCTCGGAGATAAAGATAAAATGAAGAAGTCATTTTTGAAGCTTTTGTCTGTGAACCTGGGTATTGATGATGAGGATAAGTACAGTGTCACCACAGACAACGCAAAGGAAAGTGTCTTTCTGGATGCGATTCGTAACGATCCGTTGAGGCAACTTGAAAGAAGTCGCAAACTAATCGCAGAGAGATGCATTTTAACGGCGGCTAAAATTATCGCCCCGGCAATCGAGAGTTCTTTCTCTGAGGGGTTTGACTGGTGCGTGGAGCAGGTAAAGCAGTCACCTTACCACGATCTGGCCAACGACTTGGAAATTCACAAAGCTCTCATGTACTTGAAAGAGCGAGATTTCTCTCAGGCAGTCAGTATTCTAAAAACCTTCGAAAAAAAAGACACGCACGTGAAATCGCAAGCGGCAACCAACCTCTCTTTTATTTACTTCTTACAAGGCAATTCGGAAAACGCAAAGCGATATGCAGATGCTGCTGTAAAGGCTGATCGGTTCAACGCAACGTCGCTGACTAACAAAGCTAATTGTTTGTTCTCCGAGGGCGACGCAGAAGGAGCGACGTCTTTGTACAAAGAAGCGCTGGAAAACGACTCGTCCTGTCACGAAGCGTTATACAACCTCGGCCTCGTTAATAAATCGCAAGGTCGACTGGATGAATCACTTGATTGCTTCTTGAAGCTGCATAATATAGTGAGGAACAACGCGCAAGTGATGTTTCAGATCGCCACGTTGTATGAGATGATGGAGGATGGAAATCAAGCGATGGAGTGGTTGATGCAGTGTCAAGGCGTCGTTCCTACAGGTATGGAAGTTGGTAAATGCACTGGTGGCCCTTCATGGCGCCAAGTGCGTCACAGGGGCCCTAATGCACAGGATAGGATAAAATATTCATGTTTATCCATGAGAATGGGAAAACCAAGGGGGTTAACACATGGGCAATCGTCAGATTACCTCTGACCGAGTAGTCTGGCTGGTTAGTGGGTTGTGTGTGATATTGAGGTTCATTCAATTTGGTAAAACCCATTAATCCTCTGGGTTCAGGCAATGTCCGTTAAGTACCTTACCCAAGGACACAACCTACTAGCTAGCGACCAGTTTCGAACCTCCAATTTGTCCCGGTGACCCTAATGCCTGGGTGGTCCTACAAAGGGTGGTTTCAATGCTGCAACCTTTCAGATTGTAGAACTACCAATGAGCCCAATATGTTTGCCTGACTTGCCTTAGGGAATATACTTGACTGTACACACTGCAAAAGCTCAGGGAACCCATCGGTGAATTTTATAATACCCCTTGCTTTTCCCAATCACATAGACAAACATGAATACCCTATCTTAAATATTTAATATCGGCAGACGCAAGCGTAATGTCTCGAATGGCTGATATCTGTGAAAACGAGGACAATGGCGAAAGAACCCAGGCATTTGCGTATAGAATGGATTCCTACCGGATATTCCCAGCCGACATTGAAACTGTGGAGTGGTTGGGTGGATATTACGTCGAATCCCAATTTGCGGAGAAAGCAATCAAATATTTTGAGCGAGCTGCTGTTATTCAGCCAAACGAGGTTTTGATTTCTTGATTTTTTAATCGTTTTTTAATACTTATCCGTGGTATAGATCCCATAGAAAGCTAATTTGTAATTAGGTTTGTAAAAAATTAAGCACATGGATTATAATTAATAGAAATTTATCCTCATGAATGGAAAAACGTAATAAGTGTTAACACACAAGCAATCGTCAGATCACCTCGCGCCCACCGTCGGGTTACCGGAGCTATTGCAGTGTGTTGTATATGATAGACACGTTCCTTCAATTTGGTAGAACCCATTAATCCACTGGGTCCAGGCAATGTATGTTAACTGCCTTGACCAAGTACACAGCCGACTAGATAGCGACCAGTTTCGAATCGACACCCTTTATATCGAACCTGCAACCTACATATCCACCAAGCTGATCGGAAATGTTTCAACAAAATTCATCCCCAGATAAAATGGCAACTAATGGTCGCCAGCTGCTTCAGAAGAAGCGGAAATTACCAGGGAGCGTTCGAGAAATACAAACAAATTCATGAGAAATTCCCGGATAATATTGAGTGTCTGAAATATCTCAATCGACTTTGTTCGGACCTCGGGTTAAATAAAGAGCTTCAGGTGCTTTAACCTACAAAGTCTGTGCATGAATTACTATTTAGCTAATGCAATATGTAACTTTTTTTAAATTCAGTATGTTATTTTTTTAATCTATACAACTATTTTAATTACTATTTGGCTAATACAGTACGTTATTTTTTTAAATTATTCTTATTACGTATTTGGCTAATATGGCACGTTATTTTTTGAATTTATTATATTTTTTACTATTTTTTTGTTATATTTTTACTACACCTAAATGTGGAAATTGTATAAACCATGTTGACACTGCGAATAATGAACCAGGAATTCGCGAATAAGCTGCGGAAAGCCGAAAAGAACCAGGAAGCAAGAGCACAGCGTGTGGAGAGTGCGTCTAAGCGTGGAAGAACTCTTAAAGCACCCGGTATGTGGGGTTGGTTGGGTGTTCGTGTTTATTCTCGTGGGTGGGATAACATAAGGTTTAAGTTACTGTATTTCCTATGTGCCTTTATTGGTTCTTAAAAGTCAAACAATAAAATAAATTGAATATAGTAATTAAATAAGATAAAAGCTGCTGTAAACGATCGATATAGGATAGGATATTCGTGTTTATCCCTGTGAATGGGAAAACCAAGGGGTTAACACACAGGCAATCGTCAGATCACCTCGCGCCCACTGTCGGGTTACCGGAGCTTTTGCAATGTGTTGTGTATGATAGACACGTTCCTTCAATTTGGCAGAACCCATTAATCTGCTGGGCCCAGGCAAT
>CH002356.1:364441-381140 GCA_000149265.1 Ciona savignyi
GTGCATTGCTGGGTTAATTACCTTTCATGTTCCAAATCTTGCTTTATTTCATCTAAAAATAAGTAAAACACACTTAGATTAGATAACATGTATTATTAAAAAAAGTTATTAAATATTATTATTATAAAATTATTAAATCTTGCTTTATTTCCTCTGAAAAAGGGTAAAACACATTTAGATTAGATAACACTTATTATTAACAAAAAAAATTATTAATAAAATCAATACAGAATCTAAAGTGAGAGATATGCCTAGGTATGACATAAAAATTCTGAAATTTATTTCGCAGTTAATTTTTTTCAGGGACCGTTACAACCATATTAGAAAAATGTTTCTTTAATATCATTAAAATTATATGTAAATATATAAAAAGTAAAGATTTCTAATTCTGAAATTCTGAATTTTTTTGGCAGTTTTCTAAGTAAAATTTTCCAGTGGTATATTTTCTTACCTAAAGCTAAAAGACATGCTTTTTTCAACTGAGCATTTTGCGATCGTCTGAGCTCTTTGTCGGCAAGTATTCGTTCCAAAGCGCGAGTTAAAAACATGCTCCGGGTCTGTTTGCTCTGCTGCATTCCGAGAATCAATCTTTGGGGAAAAACACTGATCAGATCACAATAAAATTGTACTTTATATTTAGAATAGAATATTTATGTTTTATTTCCATGAATGGGAAAATGCAACAGGTAATCATCAGATAACCCGTATCTGGATACCCAAAGATAGTGTGTGTATAATTCAGACATTCCTTTAATTTGGTATAACCCATTAATCCAGTGGGTTCAGGCAATGTCAGTTAAGTGCGAGTATAGTTAAGGCAGCTGGGAAAGATGATCCGTGTCCTTCTTGAAGTTTAATTATTAAATGTCAGATCTCTAGCAGTTGTTCAGTTTAAATCGTACTTTACGGACATGCCAATGTCCCTATCAATCGAATGGTTTATTCAAAATTATATTTATTTCCCATCTAATGGTGTATAAACACTGAAAGCACACTGAAATATCTCAGATGAGTACAGATGGACTGAGTAGATACGATTAAGTGTACCTTATATCCGTTGCTTCCAATACACAATGTTTAAATGTTATGTCGCTTATTTTATTATGTTATAGCATATGCATGGTTAAGTTTATTTGTTTCAATTCAAGCTGACATCAAAACTTTAATAACCAACCAAAATATTTACCGGTCAATAATATATAGGATATTCATGTTTATTCCCTTGAATGGGAAAACCAAGTGGGTTAACACATGTGCAATCGCAGTGTGTTATGTATGATTTTTCCTATATACGTTCCTTCAATTTAGTAGAACTCATTAAGTCGCTGGGTTTAGGCAATGTCCGTAAAGTGCCTTGCCCAAGGACACAACAGATTAGCCAGCAAACAGTTTCAATCCTGCAACCCTTTGGTTGAAAGGCGACGCACTTAACCACTAGACTAACCTATCCGATAGAAACAGCAAAGGGTAAGTGGGCGGACAAGTTAAATTAGATTCTGAAGTAAAACGCAATTCAAATGAAAACACTAACCAAATTGCTGTCACAGAAACGGGGAAAATCTAAATGGAGGGAAAGCGGGAAGGAGGGAAACTGCACATTAAAATGAAGATAATGACATTAGAGTCAGTTTTAAACATGGGGTTCGAGTAAGGGTTAGTTCTGAGGTTGAGATTGGTGTTTAGGGCAGGGTTTAAATTAGTTTCCATAGTTTTAGTGGGCTCCCTCCTACCTTCGTTTAGTGTTGCCCACAGAAACCGGTACCTCTAAATACTACAGGACCGCTTGGACCGCATGTAGCGCTTGAATCGCTTGGATCGCTTGGATCGCTTATTACACTTCGTAATTACAAAAGCCATGATATTAATGTTAGGGTTGGGGTTAAAGTTCGTTCTGGGGTTGAGATTAGTGTTTGGGGCAGGGTAAGAATTACTTTTCATAGCAATCTAAGTGATCCAAGCGCTCCAAGCGCTCCAAGCGATCCAAGCGGTCCAAGCGGTCATGTAGTATTTAGAGGCACCCCACAGAAACTATCTGAATTCACAGTTATGTCAGTTGTATAAAAAATTGACTTACGGTGGTGATTATTGCCTTTTCGGTTCCTCTCTCTGAATTGGTGGAAGTGTATGAAAAATTAGTTCCAATATTAGCTCCAATAAGTTATTAATGAAATACCAGTATTCATTTGACTTGCTTGGTGTATTTAAACTAAATCTGCTTACTATTCTGTAAACACGGTCAAAAACATCTCAGCATTGTAAAAACCACAGTTCGATAGCTTTTCGCATAAAATTGTGACTATAATTTTTAAAAACGGTCGACTTTTAGTACGATAGACCCTTCGGCTAGGAAAGATATCAATAATCACGTAAACTCGGTGACGCGTCCGATAAAACAGTTCTTCATATCTCCCGTGATTTTATGGTATTCGATTTCTATTAAATCACTCAACCGGTAAAAACAAACAACAGTTTTTTTACACTTTAACGTTTTAACCAGTCTAACGTAGGATCGGGTAGGATATTCATTTTTTATCGCCGTGAATGAAGAGGGGCGTTAACACACAGGCAATCGTAAGGTTACCTCGTTCCCACCATCGGTTTAAAGAAAATTATGGATGTAGGAGTTTTGTCCAACTAATTAGTCTGTTGAATTAGTGCGTCCCCTTTCAACAGAAGGGTTTCAGATTCAAAACTGGTCACTAGCTAGTCGGTTGTGTCCCTTGGCAAGGCACTTAATAGACATCATCTGTACCGAGTAGATCAATGGATTCTACTAAATTAAAGGAATGTCTCAATCATACACAACACACTGCAATATATTCGGTAACCCGACGGCGGGCTTTAGGTGATCTGACGAATGCTCGTGTGTTAACCCCCTGGTTTTTCCATTCACGGGGACAAACATGAATATCCTATTCTGTCCTATGATGCGCGAAGATTAGACTTAGGGCTAAAAACACTAAGTCATATTAGTTACCATATATAAAAGTTTCAACCTGTTTTGATAAATTCTTTCGGCCGATTTTGGCCAAACAAGCACATGTCATGAGCTTGATATAAATATATACTTACATATAGAATATTTTCTTAAGTAGGCCTAAGTAAAGAAAAACAATTTTTAACTCTTTGTTAGGTGGACTGAGCCATACAAAAATTACATAAAATTTGGGTAATTAGGTTCAAATTGTGTTTTTGGTTTACATTGATAGCAAAAACTTGACAACATGGTTTGCGTGCCATTAACGCAAAAGATATAAAACAGTCAAACGCACATGTCCGACCGGTTGGTCTAACGGTTAAGTGCGTCGCCTTTCAATCGAAAGGTTGCAGGTGCGAAACTGGTCTCTAGCTAGTCGGTTGTGTCCTTGGGCAAGGCACTTTATGGACATTGCCTGAACCCAGCAGATTAATGGGTTCTACCAAATTAAAGGAACGTGTCTATATAATATACCACACACTGCAATAGCTGCGGTAACCCGACGGTGGGCGCGAGGTAATCTGACGATTGCCCGTGTGTTAACCCCCTTGGTTTTTCCATCCACGGGAATAAACATAAATATCCTATCCTATAGTGAATTTTGCGGTTTACCATTATTTTTCTTTGTGTATGTTTGGGCGGCTGAGTTAGGAAGGGCCTTTACCACACAACTATGTAGGCCTTTCCATGTGGCCTTCGTAAATCGACTTTAATCTCCGCAGAAAATGTGTCCTAAAAGGAGGACCAAAGTAAATCGCCTTCTTCGTAGGCGCGGCTCCAGGCATCTTTAACAAATCAGTCGAACTGTATTTGTTTATACTGTGTTCGCAAATAAACAAGATTATAACAGCCTCCCGTAACGAAGTTGGATTGCGAGTCATATTGGATCTTTTAAGTTGGGGAATTGTCAGGACCGGTCAACGTAGGCACCAAGTATATAGGCACCAAGTGGGGACAAACAATAAACTGTAAAACACAACAGAGTTGCAAATTTTTCACTGCAGACAAACGGTTAATGTTGTCGATCATACACCGAAGTTTATACAAAAGTATTGTTAACACGCCCATCATGATTTTCCAACAAAAAATGGTTTATTTAGTTTTACACCGGGAAATCCCCACGGTATTTAAAGCATTGTTACAATTAAAGAGAGTTGTTGTTTTTGTTGCATTTTCGTTAAAGTATGAAACCGGAGGATTTACCATTGTATAAAGCTCCATTAGAAGTGCAACTCGTGGATAAAACACAGGAAAAACTACCGTTGGAGCCACAAGTAGCCAGGTATTATGATCGGATATAAATGTTTATCCCCGTAAGCGTAACCGTAAGGGAGTGTAACCACACGATCAATTGTGCGATCACCTCTTAAATATGTAAAGAGCGTTAAAACACGCCAGATTACCTCGCCATTATATATAAACTATACATTTAATTGAAGGTATTTTTAAGGGCTATAACATATCCAAAGAAATAATGGGCGAACTTTTTTAAATGCATAAATATTAATAATATGCATATTTGGTATTTATATTACATTTTTTATAATTCAAAAATTACCAGTTAAAAGAGCATAGTATGATTAGAAAATTGTGTCATTTTTAGAACTGTAGCCCCTCGCAAAAGGGGTTTAACTTTTTACTTTCGTTTTTTTGCTTTTTATATTTCTTAGTAAAAGAACTTTGGTGGGGTTTATTAAGCTATTGTAGTGTTTTGTGTATAATTTGGATGTTCCTTTAATTTGGCTGAACCTATAGCACTGGGTTTAGACTTTTTCCACTAAATGCCTTGCCCAAGGACACAGCCCAGTGGCTAGCTGTCAGTCGAAAACTGTACTAAGTAAATTGCTAGATATAAGCACAGACTTTCTATAAAGAGTGTCCCGGAGGTTCATATACCAACCTCCAATATATAACTAAAAAAATTATATTGTGAAACCCTGATACGCAAATACAAATATAGGTGACATGTTAATGATATTATGCACAGCTTCTGTGCTTGCGCGTTTCGGTCAATGACTCTGCTTATGGGGTGCCTCTAAATACTACAGGACCGCTTGGATCACTTAGATTGCTATGGAAAGTAATTTTAACCCTGTACAAAACACTAATCTCAACCCCAGAACTAACTTTAACCCAACCCTAACATTATTATCATTGCCTTTGTAATTACAAAGTGTAACAAGCGATCCAAGCGATTCAAGCACTCCATGCGCTCCAAGCGGTCCTGTAGTATTTAGAGGGACCGCTGCTTATGTACTTCTGTATAACAAATATTTACAAAATATAAACTGATAAAATAGAGCGTTGGAAGTTGGAATAGTTGTGAGAAATGGAACTGGCGAGAGGGTGGAAAAAACAACACAATTTTTTTTGTAAGGTTTTAGAAAACTCTAAATCAGGGGTGGGCAACTTCTCTGTTCGGGGGGCCAGAGAAATTGAAGTTCTTGGTAGGCCGGATTATTACATGAATAGTATTCAATATCTGGATTAAAGGGTATGGTTACATAGTCTGCGGGAAAAATCCCTTCACAGGCTGGACCCGGCCCGTGGGCTGTATGTTGCCCATGTCTAAATGATGTACATAAAATATTCAAAGCTGTACTGTAAACTCTACAATGAGCTGATAAAAAATCGATTCTTCATGAAATAGTATCTCATAATAATATATAAATATGGGGTATAAATTTATATAGGTTTATCATAATAAAGGAAAAAGCTATGATTTTGTTGACAAAGAAGCCATTTTGCTCAAAATTACAAGTTGATTACAAGGTGATTCTTAGCATCATTTTAGACCGGTGTTCTATTTTTATACAAATTCATGTCATAACTAAATGTTCTTTTCCATTAAATATAATTTTAGTATTAAATCACTAGATACTTTTTATTAATAGAGCCAGAGAATATGTAACTGAACGAAGTCAACCAGTCATTGGAGCATGGACCAGATCTAGTGCATTTGTTTCTGATGGAATTAATAATGTTTCAGCGAAATATAACTCTATTAATGATGTGAAATTGTTTTACCAAAAGGCAGCAATTATTGGCGGTTCAATCATGGGTGGATGGATAATTGGATCATTTTTAAGGAAATGTAAGTTTAAGTATGTGTATTGATATGAAAGGATAATTATGTTTATTCTTGAGAGTTTACATCTGTGTTTTCACCTTGCACCAACCTTTGGGTAGCTAAAGCTATTGCAGTGTGTTTAGTGTGTAATTTTTTTAAAGTTTTAGTAGAACCCATTATTCCACTGGGTTCAGAAAATGTGCTCTAAGTACCTTGACTGGGTTCAGAAAATGTGCGCTAAGTACCTTGACTGGGTTCAGAAAATGTGCGCTAAGTACCTTGACTGGGTTCAGAAAATGTGCGCTAAGTACCTTGACTGGGTTCAGAAAATGTGCGCTAAGTACCTTGACTGGGTTCAGAAAATGTGCGCTAAGTACCTTGCCAAAAGACAAAACTGACTCGCTAGCGACCAGTTTCGTTCCGCCAACCCTTTGGGTGAAAGGCAACGCACATACCCACTAAGCTGCACAGTTGGATGAATAAGGCTTCTATGCTTTCAATGTGTAAACTATTAGACAAACTTGCTCAATATGATTAATACAAAAATCATACATATTTTTTAGTGTATTCAGTACAAAAACATATTGAAAATTAATGTCTAACACGCGCTTACTAAACATAGCTACATCAAAATAAATGCATATAGAACATGTAACGTTTTTATTTCAGCCGGAAGATTACAGCGAGTTTTAACCCCAATCCTGTTTGGAACATTATCAGCAGCTGTTTGCTACCCAGACAAATCAGTAAAACTTTTTAATGAAGGGAAGTACATTGCGAAAAAGCAAACTTGCTCTGTTTACCGAAAAATCACGGGAAAATCACCAGATAAATGTCCACATTCTGTATCAAACAAACAAAAATAATCATATAAATTATTTTTTTTATTTAAAAGAATTGTTAGTATGAAATATGGTACAAATAAAAGTGTTCTGGATAGTATTATTTCCATGTATATAAATCAGGTTTAATTAAATGTGATTGAAGTTTCACCATTTTTAACAGAGTTCCATGTAATTCCGTGCAAGATCCGATTTCACCCGCATAGCTTTAATTAACTTAATCACACAAAAATAACTTAACACTGGCAATTACAGAAATCTGTGTCCAGTGTCCTTTGCATACTTAAAACTGATTAGCAAGTGGCTGGTCCCAATCACACAAATGGTTGCCTTATGGCCCTATGTACTACTGTGTACACAATTACTAATATGTTGGATTATATTTCTTCTGCAGAATATAAATCTAAGTTGGGTCTAACATGTAAGGATTTACATGAAAGAGATTTCATTCTTTAACAAAACCATCTGGTTCAATATCTGATATCATTGGGTCTTGGTATCTGCTGAGTCTTGGTGGAGCACTTTGATACGGCGATGGTAATGATGAATGTTCAAAATTTGGCATACTTGGGGTCTGGAAGGATTAAGTCAAGTTAAACAAAGTTTCAATAATACCGGTACATTTCATTTTATTGGAATATCGCCTTTTGATTTAATTGGGTTTTTTTTAACTTCGATTTAAATAAACTTTGATTTAGTTTTAGTCTATTCTGGCCGGTTAGTCTGGCTGTTGGGTTCTACTAAATTGAAGGGACACGTGAATCATACAGAACATACTGCAATAAAAAATGGCAAACGAATCAAATCATGACAAAGAAACCGAAACAATCAAAATAATCACATATTCAAGGGGTAAATACAATTTAAACTTTCATGATTACCTGATGTCGTTGCATTTGAAATATCACGTTACGAAGCTGACTTATTTCCGTCTGATGTTGCATTTCTAGTTGACGAACCTATATGGTTTGACAGATTAGCTTGGTGGGTTAGTGCGTCGCCTTTTAGTTAAAAGGTTGCAGGTTCAAAACTGGTCGTAAGCTAGTCTGTTGTGTTCTTGGACAAGGCACTTACTGGATATGCCTGAACCCAGTGGAATGATGGGTTCCACTAAATTAAAGGAATGTCCAAATTATATACAACACATTGCAATACCTACTGTAACCCAATGATTGCCCATTTTTTCCCATTTACAGGGATAAACATAGTTATCCTTTAACAAACAAAATATTTAATATCATGTTTATACTAACAAAACTTGTACACAAGACAATGTACAAGTTATCGCTGCTTTAGTTATATTTACTAATTTATTATAAGTTTTGTTATGACATGTTACACATAAATTTAAACATCTACCAAAAAACTTTATTATATAAAGCATCACAGCGCTTTATTTTTTAACCCTCACCCTATAGTGATGTTTTAAAGGTTATGCTCAAATGAGGTTTAACAGTAGATATGTTAAATTTTAATAAAGCCTTACTTAATATTACCTTTTTATCGTAAATAGTTTGTTGGTTGTCCGAACTGGGTCGACTTGTTGCGACCACCAAAGCTGTTTGAGCTTCTTCAATTTGCTCAACCTGTCTCTCCAGTTGAAGAGATAAATCTTTATTCTGTTTACTCATCTGTTCGACCTCAACGTTTAGTTGTCGTTCCCTTTGGTTCGCTCTTTGCAATTCTTGCGTCACATCACTCAACTTTTCGTTGTACTGATCATTTTGAACTTTCACAGCCTTTAACCGATTCTTCAGTGACAAATTATCAGCTTCCAAACGCGCAACATGATCCTGAGCTTGTTTCATAAACGCTCTGGTCTTCTGTTCCATATCCCAGTTATACTTCTGCCATTCTTTATTCATGTTCTCAACTGCTTTTATTTTTGTTTTACATTGTTCCAATTGCTGTTTCAAATCGGTTGGGATTTCATGAACCCCTTCCAGTTGAGTTGATGGAGATTTAGCTTCCACCTTTAACTTTTCCATCTCAGATTGTAGTTCTTTAATTTCAATGTCCCTTAGTTTAATTACTTGTTGCAACTCTGCATTTTTATTGCTTAGTTTCGAACTAGTATTGTAGTCTGCATTCCTTACAATTTGGGGTAATAGATTCTTAGATTTCTTCTGAATTTTGTTGCATAAACTTTGATTGATTTCAGAACCCTTAACCGTGCACAACTCCAGAACCATTAAAAGTAGTTCCACTACCCGTGAGATATCAACATCTTGTTTTACATCAATTTCATCTTGTTTTACACTTACTGCGCTTGTATTTAGATTAGAGCCGTTTTCACTTTCTTCAGATGAACTCCCGGAGATTACTTTTGTACAATCTTCATCATCATTTACCGGTGTTTCCGTGCTTGTTCTAATTTCACCATCATCATCATAGCCTGAATCAAGTTTAGACACAAGACTTGCCATTGTGATAATTTCACCCCAAAAAAATTTTGTACACGATCACAAATATTTACAAGTTTTATCCCAACACTTCGCTGATGGGTTTAAGTCTGCTACACTCTTTGTGTCCTACAGTCTTACACGTTTCAAAGTTGATGTGAAATAATCCAGCTTGTAGGCCACCCTTTAGATGCTGATGCATATCATTTGAATCAACACTGCTTTAATTTAACTTTCACCACACACAGCAGTTTACACTTAATGCCTATATTGCTAGAAGTAAGAAAAAAATTACACTTTCTATTATTACATTACTCATGGCATGTGTGTCACGAGATGTTGCAACACTTGTAGGTTTGGTGGTCACATTAAAATATACCAAAAGTAAATAACTGACTGGACTTTAGAGTTTTAACGACTGTCGTTTTGCTGTTTCTTTTTTAAATTTTTATAAAAGGTCTTGCTTCGTGTTTTTGTTGTTAAAACAAAAAAATAAAACTAAACACTTTAACCCGTGAAGTGGTGGTAGAAATGACTTAAAACACCATGCGCCAAATTGTCGAATCATTCTTTGATGGCAAAAAAAGTAAATCTGCACGTTAAACTTCTGAATGGCGTTTTTTCTTTCATAAACTAGCAGCAAAGTAATCTTATTCTAAATAATCAATAAAATAATTTTCATTAGTTTTAATGAACAGTTTACCTCTTATCCTATGGTTCCTTTTGTTCGCCTTTTATTAGGGTCGAAACGAAACCAAATTTATTTCGTGTCGAAAAAAACCATTAAAAAACACTGTCAGCTCTGTCTGCTTAAACAAATTGGGTAACACGAAAGAGAAATTATTTACACACTAGCTAAACTTTATTTTGGTGTTTCCTGTGGGCTTTTTTTAATTTGAGCAATCTGTCTGACGAAATAAATACACCACGATTAAAAAACACCCACGGAGTATTTGGATTGCACCACCATATAACATAATACCGGTGTTTTATGGTTTTGCAAAACAGCTTAATGTTTTCGTTCCTCTTTTAAATCAAATTACAGAACTTACGATGTTTACCCTATCCGATTTCCTATAATAATGCCTGTATGTTTAAATTACAGGTAAGGCGTAAAAAGTTCCGGTTAGAATACTGTGAAAGTGTTTAGTTCTCCGGAACGGTTTATTCCCGTGTTCGTAAAAAGATTCCGTTGAGTGTTAAAAAAAGTTCATAGAAATACATTTTAATGAAAATATTTTAAGTGTGTGGCTCATCGCAGTGGGCATTACACACAACCAAAACCACTGTATTACACCGCGCCCACCATCGGATTACGGAAACTACTGCAGTGTGTTGTGTTTGATTGAGACGTGCCTTCGATTTTGATTGAATATATAAATCCACAGGGTTCAGGCAATGTCCGTTAAGTGTCTTGACCGAGGACACAACCGACTAGCTAGCGACCAGTTTTGAACCTACAACCCGTCGACTGAAATCCATTATCTTTTTTTTATAAATGACCGTTTAGCTGTCTTTACCTGTGTCGTAATTTGCTTTATTTGCAATTATTTAATCATTGGCAAGAAATAAATAAACTAAACTAAAAAACAAACTAACCCACTAATTCAAAACGTTTTTCGGTGGAACAAGTTGAAGATTAGAAACAACGATTGGGTATTCTCGAATTTTCGTGGTGTTACCAAGTTAATAAATAACGCGTGCTAAGAAACAGGGTGTATTGTTTTCCAAGACAATAAGTATCAGTTGGTACCTCGTTGGCCTCTCGATGCTGATACCTGTTTACGCGCTACTCAAAGGGCGTTTTACGTCACAGCTTTTAAAAGGAAAATAAAAGGGGAGTGCGGACGCAGGAACACCATTGCACAAATGTAAATAAGACATAAAGGTTACGACTGGAGTTAAAGTTAGCTTTAAGGTTGAGATTGGTGTTTATGGCTTTTATTTTGCAATCCCCCCTATCTTTCCCCTTTTCCTCCTTTTAATGAATTTATTCTATTAGTATGCAAGCTCCCATAGTAATAATTTTTGTTTCATCTTATGTCAAACAAAGTATTTGGTTCAAATTTTATACAAAAACCTCGGATTACACAATAAGGTACGAGTATATTTTTGTAATAAAATATGCACACTTCATCGTTTGTTAAATCCTTACATTTGCGGTTTAGAGCAATAGTATTACTGTAACTTTTATATATATATTCTTGTGTACCTAAATTTAATGTTAATAATTTTCTTTAAACATTTTAAAAAGATAATTACTGCGTATTTACTTTACCTGTATGGGTTATAGTACTTTGAAATGAGGTGTGCCCTTGTCGGCGACACATGTTAAACTGATTATAACTACACGACGCTACTTTGCGAGAAAAATGCAAAACTTATCTCCTCCTGTACCCTAGGAATAGACTATCAGTGGTCTTTCAATTTGAAACGGTTGCGCAATTATGGCGCAATTTCTTTACCTAGTCTGCCAACAACCTGGGTATTCCCCCGGATTTTCACCGAGCTGTACTATTATCGATTAGACCAGACAATTACATAGCTACTTTTAATAACATAGCTACTTTCAATAACATAGCTACTTTCAATAACATAGCTACTTTCAATAACATAGCTACTTTAGATAACATAATTACTGTGGATAGCATAATTACTTTACATAACATAGCTTACTGTAGATAGCATAATTAGTTTTATTTAGGCCTACAATTTTATTCAACAATATTACTTTGACTATTAGAGAGCTGGTGCTTAGGTCAATATCTAAATATGAATATATGTATATTTCTAAAATCATATAGCTTTTATATATTTTAGTTAACAGAGACTGTTTTTCTTTCTTTTAATCATTTCGCACTCCTATGTATGAACTTAAATATTATTGGCTAGCTTTAGAGAGACAAGCTTATATAGGCTACAATATAAAAAAATAGGTTGTTTATTGTTTAAATATGGCGACATTTAAAATAATGGAGTATTAATCATTCTCTTACAACATACTTCAAATAGTGACGTAGTTTCCTAATTAGTTGCCTAGCATCCATATGTAACATCACAGTATTGGAAAAGAACCGTCTAGAACGCGTGCCCACCTCTGCTATTGACTTTAACAATGTTATTTCTAACCCTTGGTTAGAAAACGAACAGTCGTTAAAACACGTCATTTAAAAAAAATAAATAAAGTGGACGTAGCCGCCAAACCTAGGCAAAAAGGCCTACTTAAAAATAAAAATTAATCACGACGTTATAATACAGTCTGCTACTGGGTCAATAATATGTCACTTGCCTCTTATAAGCTTTATTTTATAACTACTTCGAATTAATAAATTCTACTTGAATGTGTACCTGGAATTTACTACATGCATTTGTTCTTTAGTTACGATGCGCTAAACCAGGGCTTCCCAAAACTGGGGGTGAATTTTGAAACACAAACTAATATATCTATTGTATATAAATGAGTAATAAGGAAATGAGTTAGTAGTTTAATGAGTAGTAAAGATTCGGGATCGCGAGTCTAAAAGTTTGGTAAACCCTGGTCTAAATAACACGTTATCGCCCAATTAACGTATAGTCAATTGCCATGTATACTTTTATAACCCCACTTAGCTTTTAACATCAAAGCTAAGAATGGCGTCGTTTTATTGAGGAAAGCTTGGAATAGATATTTGTTTTGTTGTTGTTACGCTAACAGTTTGCAACAGAAACTGATTTTCACTGTACTGAATACATTAATTACATCGTTGTTTAACTTTGTTAACACTTGGATACATTAACCTCAATAACAACGGCTATTCTTGACTCTGACTTAAACTTGACTTCTTTACATAATGAAAATTAACATTAAAACACATGGCACAAGTAAATTTAACTGCGGAAAATATGACAACCAGTCACTTTAAAAACTCCCAACATCTTAAACGAAGAAGATACTAACTACTCAACTCGCGATAACAATGGCACTGTTACGACTCACATGCTATTTATAACATTAGGCTAGCGCTAGCCCCTAGTGTAGGCCTACCCTAAAGAAATGACGTAAGGATTTTAATGTAACATACTCACAATATTCTAAAAATACCAGTAAGCCCTTTGGCCAAAAAGTTGTAGGTTTTGGTAAACTGTTTGCTAGCTAATCGAGTGTGTCCTTGGACAAGGCACTTAGCCGACATTGCCTGAACATGGATTAATGGGTTCTACCATATTGTAGAAACGTGTAAATCATACACAACACACTGCATTAGCTCTGGTAAACCGACGGTGGGCGCGAGGTAAACTGACGATTGCCCATTTGTTAACCCCCTTGGTTTTCCCATTCACGGGGATAAACATGAATATCACACCCTTTTTAAACGTGTTTTAATACGTGTTTTAACTATTTGCGCCGTAGTTTACGACCCAGTAAAGTAGGTTCGGTGGGGGGACACATATTGTTTTTGTCCGTTTTTTTTTTTTCGTTTTTTTTTTTTTCTTTTTTTTTTCGTCAAACGCTTGACAGGTATGATTTGTGGACCCAACATCCACCAAAAGGGGTAATGGATTCACAACGAAACTTGGTAATTTGTTAGACGACATGGTCTAGAAATGCACAGACTTAAATTTTGGGTGATAAATCCAGGGGAATTCCCCTGGCACGTTAAAAACCAAAACGGTATTTTTTTCTAAAAAAATAGCTCTTTTGCGCATAGCGGTTGAACGATAGCTCCAATTTAAATCAGATTTGACAAAATGGAAGTGCATTAGTAACTGATTAAACACTTGAAAGAAATAAAAAAATTACCTAGGAAAATACCCTAAAAAATAAGATTTTGTTGTCAAATCATGATTGTTACAGGCATGCCATATCGCCCCGACATCTACCAGAAGTAACAGTAAAATTGCAATGAGACTTTGTTATTTTTTGATAACATGATCTGGATATACAGAAACCAAAATTTTGGGTTATAAATCCAGGAGAATTCCCCTGGCACGTTAAAAACCAAAACGGTATTTTTTCGTAAAAATTGAGCTTATTTGCGCATAGCGCTTGAACGGTAGCTCCAATTTGAATCAGATTTGATAAAATGTAAGTGCATTAGTAACTAATTTAACACTTATAAGAATTAAAAAAATTACTTAGGGAAATATCCTAAAAAATAAGCTTTTGTTTTCAAATCATGATTGTTACAGGCATGCCATGTCGACCCGACATCTACAAGAATAAAACATGTATGCGCAATCAAACTTTGTTATTTGTTAGACAACATGGGCTATATATTCAGAAACTAAAATTTCACCCGATCCGCCAATTTTTCATCGCTTGTAGCCGCATAAAAATGGGACAGATCGTCGCTTGTAGCGGGACTGTCATATGCGATTTATCTGCTGGCAGATGGCAAATCCCGATTGAAGCGGCAGATCCTATGCTTGCTGTATCTACTCGGATTGCGCTCTCCAGCGTATGAACTCAACGAAGCGTTTCACGATTTACTGTTGTTTTCAGGTTTTGGTAACTGGGTTCTAGTTAGACTTAAAATTCTCTGTGATGACGACTTGTGTATAACATTGTGGCAGGGATAGGTGACTTGTGCAGACTTAATACAGATAGTAGCAGGTAGCACTGAACAGTCTTATGTCAACAAAGCTTACAGTAGAAGTACCGGTATGTAGTAGGAAGGCTAGGCGACATAGTGGGTGTTGGTTGCCCGGGCCCTGGGTGGCGGTTGCCTGGGTGGTGGTTGTTGCCCTGGTGGTGGTTGCTTGTGGTGGTTGCTTGGGTGTGGTTGCTTGGGTGGTGGTTGCCCGGGTGGTGGTTGCCCGGGTGGTGGTTGCCCGGGTGGTAGTTGCCCGGGTGGTGGGGTGATGGTTGCTTGGGTGGTGGTTGCCTGGGTGGTGGTTGCTTGGGGTGGTGGTTGCCCGGGTGGTGGTTGCCTGGGTGGTGGTTGCTTGGGGTGGTGGTTGCCCGGGTGGTGGTTGCCTGGGTGGTGGTTGCTTGGGGTGGTGGTTGCCCGGGTGGTGGTTGCCTGGGTGGTGGTTGCTTGGGGTGGTGATTGCCCGGGTGGTGGTTGCCCGGGTGGTAGTTGCCCGGGTGGTGGGGTGATGGTTGCTTGGGGTGGTTGTTGCCTGGGTGGTGGTTGCCTGGGTGGTGGTTGCTTGGGGTGGTGGTTGCCCGGGTGGTGAGGTTGTGGTTGCTTGGGGTGGTTGTTGTCTGGGTGGTGGTTGCCTGTATGGTGGTTGCCTGGGTGGTGGTTGCTTGGGTCGTGGTTACTTAGGGTGGTTGTTGCCTGGGTTGTGGTTGCCCGGTTGGTGGTTGCCCGGGTGGTGGCTGCACGGATGGTAGTTGCCCTGGTGGTGTGGTGATGGTTGCTTGGGTGGTAGTTGCCCGGGTGGTGGGGTGATGGTTTCTTGGGGTGGTGGTTGCTTGGGGTGGTGGTTGCCTCGGGTGGTGGTTGCTTGGGGTGGTGGTTGCCCGGGAATGGTGGTTGCCCGAGGTGGTGGTTGCCTGGGTGGTGGTTGCCCGGGTGGTGGTTACTTGGGGTGGTGGTTGCCCGGGTGGTGGTTGCCCGGGTGGTGGTTGCCCGGGTGGTGGTTGCCCGGGTGGTAGTTGCCCGGGTGGTGGGGCGATGGTTGCTTGGGGTGGTTGTTGCCTGGGTGGTGGTTGCTTGGGGTGGTGGTTGCTTGGGGTGGTGGTTGCCCGGGTGGTGGGGTTATGGTTGCTTGGGGTGGTTGTTGTCTGGGTGGTGGTTGCCTGTGTGGTGGTTGCCTGGGTGGTGGTTTCCCAGGTGGTGGTTGCTTTGGTAGTTGTTGCCCTGGTGGTGGTTGCTTGGGGTGGTTGTTGCCTGGGTTGTGGTTGCCCGGTTGGTGGTTGCCCGGGTGGTGGTTGCCCGGGTGGTGGCTGCCCGGATGGTAGTTGCCCTGGTGGTGTGGTGATGGTTGCTTGGGTGGTGGTTGCTTGGGTGGTGGTTGCTTGGGGTGGTGGTTGCCCGGGTGGTGGTTGCTTGGGGTGGTGGTTGCTTGGGTGGTGGTTGCTTGGGGTGGTGGTTGCCCGGGTGGTGGTTGCTTGGGGTGGTGGTTACCCGGGTGGTAGTTGCCCGGGTGGTGGGGTGATGGTTGCTTGGGGTGGTTGTTGCCTGGATGGTGGTTGCCCGGCTGGTGGTTGCTTGGGGTGGTGGTTGTTTGGGTGGTGGTTGCTAGGGTGGTGGTTGCTTGGGTGGTAGTTGCCTTGGTGGAGGGGGGGGTGATGGTTGCTTGGGGTGGTGGTTGCTTGGGGTGATGGTTGCTTGGGCTGGTGGTTGCTTGGGGTGGATGTTGCCTGGGTGGTGGTTGCCTGGTGTGCTGGTTGCTTGGGGTGGTGGTTGCTTGGGGTGATGGTTGCTTGTGTAGTGGTTGCTTGGGGCGGTGGTTGCTTGGGGTAGATGGTTGCTTGGGT
>CH002356.1:411329-479119 GCA_000149265.1 Ciona savignyi
TCAGTGCTGTATTGAAATGAAGCTAAATTAAAGTAGCGGTTCGAGCGCTATGCTCAAAAAGGTATTTTTTAAAACAATACCGTTTTGGTTTTTCACCTCCCAGAGGAATTCCCCTAGTTATATTTTCCAAAGATTTGGTTTCTGCAAATCTAGACCATGTTGTCTAACAAATTTTATTTGCGATTCTATTACTCCTTTTGGTAAATGTCGGGGTAAAATGGCATGCTTGTCACAATCCTGATTAGAGATCAAAATCCTATTTTTTGGGGTATTTCCCTAGAGAATTTTTTTCTTTAGGTGTTAAATAATTGACTAATTACTTACATTTGACCAAATCTAATTAAAATTGGAGCAGCCGTTCAAGCGCTCTGCCCAAAAAAGCTAAAAGAAATTTAGAAAAAATACCGTTTAGGTTTTTAACGTATCAAGAAAATTCCCCTGGATTTATTACCCAAAATTTTATTTTGTTCATATCTAGACCATGTGGTCTAACAAATGACGAAGTTTCATTGGGATTCCATTATCCCTTCTCGTAGATGTCGGAGCCACAATCCATGCCTGTCACAATCTTGATTTAGAAAAATATCTTCATTTTTAGGATATTTCCCTAGGTAAATATTTTGTTTCTTTGATTTGGTAACGCAGTGGCTAACACGCTACTATTTTACCAAATCTGATCAAAATTGGAGCAGCCGTTCATGCGCTATTCCCAAAAACGCTAAATTGTTTGAAAAAATTAACGTTTTGGTTTTTCACTTCCCAGGGGAATTCCCCTAGGTATATTACAAAAAATGTTGGTTTCTGCTCATCTAGACCATGTGGTCTAACCAATGACTAAGTTTCATTGCGATTTCATTATCCTTTCTGGTAGATGTCGGAGCCACAAGCCATGCCTGTCAAGCGTTTGACGAAAAAAAAAGAAAAAAAACGGACAAAAACAACTTTTTCCAAATGGGACCCATAAATACTACTTCGCAATTGTGTTATATTATAAACCTACAGATACATATACCTACTTCGACACAAAAACGGTCTTAGTAACGAGCCCACCATGGGTTCGAAACTTGGCTCAGTAAAAAAAAGAGGCAGTGCAGGCAATATAAGTGGTCATTGTTGAACAAAACAACATCTTAAGTTAAACCTAATAATCCAGGGGAAACCGAGTGGAAATGGTGGGATGGAACACGATTACCTCCGGCAGGAGCCACTGATGCTTACCAACACTGGATCGGTTTTGAACCGAATCATCCTGCTTCAGAAAGGGCATGTGCAGCGTTGACTCCATACGACTCTATAGCCCATTACACGAACATCAAAGGTGGCTGGTTGGATGACACATGCACCCGTTCGAAGTATTTTATCTGTCAAAGAGGTACAGACTGCCCCTTCATGTAATGTTTGCTGTGGAAAATCCAAGTAATTTATATCTCTTGCGAACTGTGGCTTATAATCGTTTATATATTCGTTTTATGTTTAATGTAAAAAAGCTATCAATGGGTACAGGTATAAATTTATATTAACCAAGGTTCATGTGTATATATTCCAAAATATATATACCAATATAAATGGATAATTGCTTAAGCGAATATCCAGTGTTTTTAGAGTCGTAAGTTCGCCATGCAGAATAACATACCGTTGTTCGCTTATGCCCCTGCTGGTATTACTAAAATTTAATAAAATAAATAAATCTTTAATTTCATTTTTAGTAAAGTAATTTCAACCAAAAAAATAAAACTAAAAGGCAATGCATAACTAACAGATATATGTCTGCCAACAACCTGCCAAAATGGAGGGACGTGTAACAGATTACCACTGAACTACAGCTGCTCCTGTTTGCCTGGTTACAGTGGACGAAACTGTGAAACAGGTGCGTAGAGTAAAAGTGTTTTATAAGGGGCCGAGACCATTATAAGTATTTAGAGTGTGGTACAAAATAGATAATTTAACCAAGTAAGAAATTTAAGAGAGGTAAGCTCTTTTCTTTATTTACTGTTGTTTGTAGAAGATTTACTACTCATTCATACCATTTTTTTTAAATATTTTTTTATTTAAACCAATAAATTTTCGTTTTAGATTTATGTACCCCAAACCCTTGTGAGAATGCTGGCGATTGTAGTAGGAGAGTTGGCGATTATAAGTGTCTCTGTGATCTTGGGTTTGCTGGAAGAAATTGTACTCAAGGTAAGAATAGTTTATTGTAATTACGTATAATTCAAGTTGCGTTAAAGTGTGTACATGTAAGTGTGTATTTTAGTAGATTATAAAAGTATAGGTGGATAAGGATTCTGTTAAAAAAATGCAATCGGTACAAAAAAAATTGATTCGTGGTTTTTGTATTAAAATTAACCAAGATACGTAATGTCACGTATGCTAGTTTGAAGAGTATTTCAGCATGCTTATTCAAAACACGCTTGTTCGTTAATTGTGCCCATGGCGCCCTTATTCTACACTCTCATGCCAACTTTTAAGTAGAAACAAATCAATAAGTGTTAAATCATCTTTAAAATGAAACTAATTTGTTTTAACCAGCTCGATTTCAATTGTTCAAAAACGGCTGCGAACTTTACATCAACAAAATTCCATCGCAATTTACATCGTTTCAAGCGGCCAAGACGGAATGCAACTCTCTGCAAGCATCGCTTGCTATCATAAAATCTAAAGAGACGCAAATCATTTTCAACCTTATCAATCAGCTTTGGCTAAGCAATGAACCGATATGGCTGGGAGGAAAACCAACTAACTCAACTTGGCTATGGTTAGATGGTAGCATTATTGATGGTTACAATAACTTGGTCGACCAATCCGTGCAAAATAGTGCTGGTTGTTTATCTTTAGCTCGAAATGGAAGTTGGTTTATTAAAAAATGTTCTACGATGATCGGATATGCTTGTGAGAGACGCGGTAAGCTTTGTAACTCACAGTCAATCTATGTAAGGACGTAATCTAACCAAATCATTGTGTTTTAGTCAATGGGACAAGTTTGTGTGCATCTTCTCCATGTGCCAACGGTGGACTTTGTACCGAAAGCGGCTGCCACTTTCACTGCACTTGCCAGCACAACTTTAGTGGATCCAAGTGCGAAATATCTCCATTATCTGGTACCACAGATTAGTTTGTGATTTTTCAATTAAATGCGTGCCAAGTAAATAATGTATGATGATATTATTATGATAGATTTGATGATAGATAGTATTATGATACATATAAACATCCGGTAATTCCCACAACTAAAGTTACAAAAGTTTCTTAATGTGTCAAATATTATTAATGGTGATGTTCCACCTTTATATCTACTAACCCACTCTTAAATTACAACAGGAACAAAACACTTGGAGTACATTATCCCGCCAATATGCGTCATTCTTATAGGAATGGTGGTTGCAGTGATTTGCATCATAAAGCGAAGGTTTGTTCTACTACTTTAGTACAGTGGTTCTTAAACTTTTTCAGTCGCGCCCCCCTTGAGATTTGTGATTCATGCTCACGCCTCACCTACTTAAAAATCAAATTTACGAAAAATAGAGCAATAATTTATTTGCCATTACCCTGCTTAGTGTAAAGGATGCAAGGGTTCGCGAACCGTTTTTTAAAGTTCGCGAATTACAAAATTTAACAAAATCGCGAAAATATAAATTACCGTTACTGATTTCGCGCACTTTTAATAATTAATCATCAACACAATATAATATAACATATTTTGCCTTCAACATAACATTTAACAATGGAATTACTATTACATTTATTTACCTTGCTTTTACTTTGCATTATTGACGCATACTAAGCATTTCTATCACAACGCAACAATAGCCATTATGCGTTAATATACCACGATTTCTTTATTTATGACTGGCGGAGATGCGACACACCCCTTTATAGTAAGGTTATATGGTGTTTTAACAAGTAAGATTACTCGTTTCAAAGGCTTCGTTTCGTCGATATTTGTCCTATCCTACACGCATTAACTCACGACACGTTTATAGTAGTTTATCATTACTACTTAATAACGGTATTGTTTGCTTAATTTAACATAGCTAAGCGCGAAAACGATTTTCTCGTATCCCACGCATTTCGCGAATCGTTTCAAAATCGTTAATTCGAACCCTGCAATATGTCACTGTCATGCTCGCGCCCCCCTTGAAAAGCTTCCACGCCCCCAAGGGGGGCGCGCCCCCCAGTTTAAGAACCCCTGCTTTAGTATGAGTATTTACTAATTTGTATTAACTACTGTAGAGATATTATTATTTTTCATCTGAAAGAGCAAAAAGGTGCCTATTCCTAAACCCTTTTTTTCGTTTGCTGGTCTAAAACCGTGTTTCATTTAATATTTTTACCATCAAATAAGTTGTAGTCAGGGTAACATCTGTATTAACTTACACAGCAAAGGTGGAAGAGCAATCACAGAAGTTCCTGCTGTCCAATTTAATCCGGATCCAAAATCCGTTTATGAAGGTAAACAAAGCACAAACATTCCTTGGTTATAGTAGAGTAATTGTCCCTAACTGAACATTAATTTTTTGTAATACGAATTCTATTTTTTAAAGTTTGACAATTATAACCTGGTGTGGCTGGGATTAGATTTGTTGTTTAGTATCATCAACTGTAAATACCGAATAAGGTTTAATAAACGTTTTCTAAACCTATAAACTATTGTTCTTCACAGAAATACAAAGTCCACCAGTTGTAGAAGACGAAAACCTCGCCACTAGAAACTAAATCTAATGGAAAAGCCCTACTATTAAATATATTAAACATTTCTGCCCTAGTAGTTTGATATTTCCGTTTATTGTATAAATTCCTAATAAAATATATTCGTCAGTTGTAATTTTTGTTTTTTTACACCGCCATTAAATTGTTTTAATGAACATTAAAACCAGAATGACTTGTTTGATTTAGTTAAAAATCACAGAAAACTGTTCTACAAGATTAAAACGCTTTCTTATTTATTTGATATGTATTCTCCAGGGGAATTTTCACCCAAAAATTAAAATATTGTCCGACATAACTTATATCGTTTAGTTGACAGACCAAAATTAAACATTTGTGTTATAAATTTCAGGGATGTTAGCTAACATGATCTTTATGTACCTAAATTGGAATTGTAATAAAAAGTTAAGAGGTAATTCCCAAAACTTCTACTATTTAAGTGTTTCTGAAATTCTATCTATTTAAACTTATTTAACCCATTACTGAACGTTTAAAACTAAACGACACCGAGAAAAATTATGTTGAAATGTTAATTCTGAACCAAAACGATTATTTGCTTTGAGGAAAAATATTTTTTCTCCTCAGTATATTTTTTTCAAACCATTACCAGAATCGTATATTAGTCAAAGGTCAATTCGTAACAGTTGGACCTAAAAGCCATATTTAGAATTTCATTGCGACCTTGAATCTCTGCGACAGAGATGGGTGAAGCGACCAACCTATTGCAGCAACAAAAATCGGCATTGAATTCAAGCAGAATTGGTAGTTGATGAATGTATAACACTTCGGGTATTAGGATTTAGATTGCAGAGCGATTTTTTAATGTTTAATTTCAGTTGTTCTATAATAGTCACAAAATGTATTGAACGAGGGTCATATACCAGAACAGGGCTCAACAATAAATCGTCGTAGAATCATTGCAGCCATTACAGTGTATTAAATACGATGTGGACATCGCCATAGTTATAGAGAATTCACAATGTGATGATTTCGTACAATAACCATCAAGTATTTTGCCTCAGAACGCAGTCGGCTTTTAAATGGCTGGTTTCGAAACCGGAACCTCTCGGTTCACAGTCCGACGCGCTTCCACTTAGTTATCAGTCCGAATCGTTACGTCAACAAATAAATTTTCTTTACTAACTTGCCACGGTTGATTAAAGCGCATGACACTTTGGAAAACAACACATTGGTTGTGACTGATATCTTCTACCGTGAGAGGAAAAAGCATGACTGCTAGGCACGTCACGCACACTCTTATGACGTCATAATAACAAACGCGCTGACTCACTTGCAGGGTTTGCAAGCTTATTCTTCGCACCCTTCCACGTCACAAGATCAATACTTGATGACATCACAAGGCAGTTTGTGTGATGTCATTTACGATTTAATATGTCATTGGTATAAAGCTTTGAGAAATCTCTACGTCAGTGTTAGTTAATAATATCATTTATTTTGTACAGAACATATTTACGACGTAAAACGAAATAAGCGGTTGGATATTTCTATTTGTTATAAAGTCATGAAATTCTGACGTTTTTAACATTTTCTTGTCTAATGGTATTCTATTTTAAGATTTACTTTTTACCACCACTTTACACTCGGGTGTAAGGAATCATTGTTGTCCTTTTAAACGGTTATATTTAAAAGTGTCCGTCAAAATATCACAGAAAAGCTAATATACGTGCGACTGGTAAGCGCAACCAATTCGTATACAAACAACAAACGTTACTCTTTCTTCCGGAGGTCTTGGGTTTAAAGGCAAGCGCTGTTAAAAATGATCCAATATTTGATTTGCGGCCTTCCTTGGCTGTTTTCAAATTTGTAGCCGCACATTGTGGGATATTGTACGTAATACAAAAGCATACACATTCATGTGCTACTTACGCTATTATTAACTCAATAAATAAATGCAAATAACACGGAAGTTACATAGCTCGGTTGAGCAGTGTAGTATATTACATGCAGAAGACTTAATAAAAAATGGAAGGAAACCTTTTACAGCAATAGTCGTATTTATTTTATACAATTTTCAACGAGCTAAAAGTCAAAGTAAGTTATGAAGGAAAATAAATCAAAAAAAATGTTGGTTTATTATTCACCTTGTTACACTAATTGTTTAAGGTTTTGTCTACAATGGAAGTCAGTTAACCTTCGTCGCATCGATAAAAACATTTGATGCAGCTCGAACACACTGTCAATCATTACTCGGTGAATTGGTTATTATCAGAGACAGTCAGTTGCAGAATGCAATTAAACCGAACTTGGATTCATCGATTGATTGAAAGGCGTGGGGGGATCCATGGTTAGTCGGTTACTGGATCGGTGGTTCGCGAGCATCAGGTAACCAAAATGTTACATATTTATTTAATCCCGTTTTAATAATACTACTTCGCAAGTGTATTATATTATAAACCTACAGATACATATACCTACTTCGATACAAAAACGGTCCTAGTAACGAGCCCATCATGTCATGATTACGAAACTTGAAAAAATAAGAGGCAGTGCAAGAACAAAACAACAACTTAAGTTAAACGCAATAATCCAGGGAATCCGAGTGGAAATAATGGGATGGAACACGATTACCCTCTACTTCTTTAAAAAATTAAAATTCATGCACATAAAGACCATGTTAGCAAATATTTCTGAAAATTATAACAACTGATCAATATTTTCTGTCGGCCAGACGCTCGATATAACTTATGTCGGTTGGAAATGACGTTTTCGGGTTAATGGAGAATTCCATTGGGGGATACAAATAAATGGAAATTCCACCTAATATCGTAGTATTGCATTAAAGTACGTTTTAACCAGATTAAACAATTCATTTTAGTATAACGGTTAGTTACAAACAATTTTAAATGCGACGAGAATAAAGAAATCTAGTTTAACTGACAAATCTTGTTTATTAAGAATCTATTGAACAAACGTATATAACAAACTATTTAGTTAAAAATGATTGATTTATCTAAAAGATTAGAACAATATAGAATTAATGTATATAATGATGAAGCTTTACTATATGAGTTATCTTCTTGTGACCACGTTTTCGTTTTCCACAAATGGTGGACTTTGCATTTCTATAAAAAAAGGCAGTTCACTAGTTTGGAAATATGTATTAATCCTAAATCAGCATTTACAGATAATTATATAAAACAAAATAACCAAAGTCACACCAATTTATAATTGTCTCTTTAACAATACAATAATTATAGTTGTCTCCTTACAATACCGTTTGCAAAAATATCTATGTTTATTTAAGAATTAATCTTCTACTATAGCCATGAAATGTTTGTGCTTTGTTTACCTTCATAAACGGGAAATGGATCCGTAGTGTATTGGACAGCTGGAACTTCTGTAATTTCTGTTCTCTCTTTTTTTCCTCTTTTGCTGTAAAAGTTAATGAAGATAAAGATTATAAAGCAAACACTTTGTTAATCAACCATAAAAAAATGACCGTTCAGGAATACAATAATTACAGAAACTTAACTTATTCGTCGCTATTTCGCTACAGTATGCAAGTATATTTAATTAAAACAGGTAAAAAAACTTTAGTAGTTTCTTAAAGTTAGTATATACACTTATACTAAAGCATAGTAAGTGGAACACACCTTCGCTTTCCAATACAAATCATTGCAACCAACATCCCCTATAAGAATGACGCATATTGGCGGGATAATGTACTTCAAAAGTTTAGTTCTTTCTGTAAATTCAGATTAAGAGGATTATTGAATATGAAAAGATCAATCATCAACCGAGTATCGTAACCTTACAATTTTACCCTTTTAACGGTTTATTGGGCCGAAGTTACCGTGCAATATCCAATCACTTAAATCGACATCACCGGTTGCATTATATTGAATCTTCATAAACAATTGACAGTTATTCAAATAAATTATCAAAAGGTAATATGTAGTACCAGATAATAATGATATTTCGCAATTTGAACCCCTAAAGTTGTGCTGGCAAATGCAGTGAAAGTGGCAGCCACTTTCGTTACAAACTCCACCGTTAGCACATGGAGAAGATGCACACAAACTTGTTCCATTGACTAAAACACAATGATTTGGTTAGATTACGTCTTACATAGATGGACTGTGTGTTACAAAGCTTACCTGGTCTCTCACAAGCATATCCGATCCTCGTAGAACAATTTTTAATAAACCAACTTCCATTTCGAGCTAAAGATAAACAACCAGCACTATTTGGCACGGATTGGTCGACCAAGTTATTGTAACCATCTATAATGCTACCATCTAACCATAGCCAAGTTGAGTTAGTTGGTTTTCCTCCCAGCCATATCGGTTCATTGCTTAGCCAAAGCTGATTGATCAGGTTTAAAATGATTTGCGTCTCTTTAGATTTTACGATAGCAAGCGATGCTTGCAGAGAGTTACATTGCGTCTTGGCCGCTTGAAACGATGTAAATTGCGATGGAATTTTGTTGATGTGAAGTTCGCAGCCGTTTTTGAACAATTGAAATCGAGCTGGTTAAAACAAATTAGTTTCATTTTAAAGATGATTTAACACTTATTGATTTGTTTCTACTTAAAAGTTGGCATGAGAGTGTAGAATAAGGGCGCCATTGGCACAATTAACGAACAAGCGTGTTTTGAATAAGCATGCTGAAATACTCTTCAAACTAGCATACGTGACATTACGTATCTCGGTTAATTTTAATACAAAAACTACGAATCAATTTTTTTTATACCGATTGCATTTTTTTAACAGAACCCTTGTCCACATATACTTTTATAATCTACTAAAATACACACTTACATGTACACACTTTAACGCAACTTGAATTATACGTAATTACAATAAACTATTCTTACCTTGAGTACAATTTCTTCCAGCAAACCCAAGATCACAGAGACACTTATAATCGCCAACTCTCCTACTACAATCGCCAGCATTCTTACAAGGGTTCGGACTGCATAAATCTAAAACGAAAATTTATTGGTTTAAATAAAAAAATATTTAAAAAAAATGGTATGATATAAGTATTAAATCTTCTACAAACAACAGTAAATAAAGAAAAGAGCTTACCTCTCTTAAATTTCTTACTCGGTTAAATTATCTATTTTGTACCACACTCTAAATACTTATAATGCTCTCGGCCCCTTATAAAAAAAATTTACTCTACGCACCTGTTTCACAGTTTCGTCCACTGTAACCAGGCAAACAGGAGCAACTGTAGTTCAGTGGTAATCTGTTACACGTTCCTCCATTTTGGCAGGTTGTTGGCAGACATACATCTGTTAGTTATGCATTGCTTTTTAGTTTTATTTTTTTGGTTGAAATTTCTTTACTAAAGATTTATATATATTATTAAATTTTAGTAATACCAGCAGGGGCATAAGCGAACAACGGTAGCCTATGTTATTCTGCATGGCGAACTTACGACACTAAAAAAACTGGATATTCGCTTAAGCAATTATCCATTTATATTGGTATATATATTTAGGAATATATACGAATGAACCTTGGTTAATATAAATTTATACCTGTACAGTCTTACCCATTGATAGCTTTTTTTACATTAAACATAAAACGAATATATAAACGATTATAAGCCAGAGTTCGCAAGAGATATAAATTAGTTGGATTTTCCACAGCAAACATTACATGAAGGGGCAGTCTGTACCTCTTTGGCAGATAAAATACTTCGAACGGGTGCATGTGTCATCCAACCAGCCACCTTTGATGTTCGAGTAATGGACGATAGAGTCGTATGGAGTCAAAGCTGTGCATGCTCTATCTGGACGAAAGGTATTCGGTTCAGGACCAATCCAGTGCTGGTAAGCATCAGTGGCTCCTGCCAGAGGTAATCGTGTTCCATCCCACCATTTCCACTCGGTTTCTCCTAAAAACAAAGGCATTAGCACCATATTAAAAAACAAAATGGAAAGGCAATAGTTTTTCAGGTCATTGTGGTATTACGTTTAACTTAAGTTGTTGTTTTGTTCAACAATGACCACTTATATTGCTTGCACTGCCTCTTTTTTATGTCTTTTTTTACTGAGCCAAGTTTCGAACCCATGATGGGCTCGTTACTCGGGCCGTTTTTGTGTCGAAGTAGGTATATGTATCTGTAGGTTTATAATATAACACACTTGCGAAGTAGTATTATTGAAACGGGATTAAATAAATATGTAACATTTTGGTCACCTGATGCTCGCGAACCACCGATCCAGTAACCGACGAACCATTGATCCCCCCATGTCTTCCAAATAATCGATGAATTCAAGTTCGGTTTAATTGCATTTTGCAACTGACTGTCTCTGATAATAACCAAATCACCGAGTAATGATTGACAGTGGGTTCGAGCTGCATCAAATGTTTTCCTCGATGTGACGAAGGTTACCTGACTTCCATTATAGACGAAACCTTAAACAACTAGGGTTACAAGGTGAATAATAAACCAACATTTTTTCTATTTATTTTCCTTCATAACTTACTTTGGCTTTTAGCTTGTTAAAAATTGAACAAAATAAAAACGACGATTGCTGTGAAAGGTTTCCTTCCCATTTTTTATTAAGTCTTCTGCATGTAATATACTACACTGCTCAACCAAGCTATGCAACTTCCGTGTTATTTGCATTTTATTTATTGAGTTAATAATAGCGTAAGTAGCACATGAATGTGTATGCTTTTGTATTACGTACAATATCCCACAATGTGCGGCTACAAATTTGAATACAGCCAAGGAAGGTAGCAAATTAAATATTGGATCATTTTTTACAGCACTTACCTTTAAACCCAAGACCTCCGGAAGAAAGAGTAACCTTTGTTGTTTGTTTACGAATTGGTTGCGCTTACCAGTCGCACGTTTGTATATTAGCTTTTCTGCGACATTTTGACGGACACGTTATACTTTAAACCGGATTGTAAAGTGGTGGTAAAAAGTAAATCTTAAAATAGAATACCATCAGACAAGCAAATGTTAAAAACATCAGAATTTCAGGACATTATAGCAAATATAAATATCCAACCGCTTATTTCGTGTTGCGTTTTAAATTTGTTCTGTACAAAATAAATAATATTATGAACTAATACTGACGTAGAGATTGTTTAAAGCTTTATACCATTGACAAATTAAATCGTAAATGACGTCACACAAACTGCCTTGTGATTTCATCAAGATCTTGTGACGTGGGAGGGTGCGAAGAATAAGCCGTGTTTGTTGTTATGACGTCATAGTATGCGTGACGTGCCTAGCAGTCATGATTTTTCCTCTCACGGTAGAAGATATCAGCCACAACCAATGTATATTTTTCCCAAGTGTCATGTCCTTTAATCAACCGTGGCAAGTTGGTAAAGAAAATTTATTTTTTGACGTAACGAATTGGACAGATAACTAAGTGGAAGCGCGTCGGACTGATAACCGAGAGGTCCCGGTTTCGAAACCAGCCATTAAAAAGCCGACTGCGTTCTGAGGCAAAATACTTGATGGTTATTGTACGAAATCAGCACATTGTGAATTCTCTATAACTATGGCGATGTTCATATCGTATACAATACACTGTAATGGCTGCAGTGATTCTACGACGATTTATTCTTAAACTCTGTTCTGGTACATGACCCTCGTTTAATACATTTTGTGACTATTATAGAACAACTAAAATTAAAAATTAAAAAAATCGCTCTGCAATCTAAATCCTAATACCCGAAGTGTTATACAATCATCAACTACCAATTCTGCTTAAATTCAATGCCGATTTTTGTTGCTGCAACAGGTTGGTCGTTACACCCATCTCTGTCGCACAGATTCAAGGTCGCAATGAAATTCTAAATATGGCTTTTAGGTCCAACAGTTACGAATTGACATTGACTGAAATACGATTCTGGTAATGGTTTGGACAAATTATATTGGAGAGAAAAATATATTTTTCTTTAAAGCAATTTACGGGATATCGTATCGGTTCCGAATTAACAATTCGACATATTTTTTCTCGGTGTCGTAAAGTTTTAAAGGTTTAGTAATGGGTTAAATAAGTTGAAATGGATAACGTTTCAGAAACACCTAAATTGATGAAGTTTTGGTAATTACCCCTTAACTTTTTATTACAATTCCAATTTAGGTACTTAAAGATCATGTCAGCTAACATCCCTAAAAATTTATAACACAAATGTTTAATTTTGGTCTGTCAACTAAACGATATAAGTTATGTCGGTCAATATTTTAGATTTTGGGTGAAATATCCCCTGGAGGATACATTTTAAATAAATATGAAAGCAATTCAATCTTATAGAACAGTTTTCTGTGACTTTTAACCAAATCAAACAAGTTATTCTGGTTTTAATGTTCATTAAAACAATTTAACGGCGGTGTAAAAAAACGAAAATTACAACTGACGAATATATTTTTTTAAGAATTTATACAACAAACGGAAATATTAAACTAATCAGGCAGAAATGTTTAATATATTTAATGGTAAAGCTTCCTCATTAGATTTAGTTTCTAGTGGCAAGGTTTTCGTATTCTACAACTGATGGACTTTGTATTTCTGTAAATAACAAGAGTTTATAAAAACGTTTAGGTTATGAAAAAACGCTTTGGAGAACATTTATTAACCATAATTCGGTGTTGACAGTTGATGATACCAAATAACAAAAGTCTACTAATTACTCTACTATAAACAAGTAATGTTTCTGCTTTGTTTACCTTCATAAACGGATTTTGGATCCGGATTAAATTGGACAGCAGGAACTTCTGTGATTTCTCTTCCACCTTTGCTGTGTAAGTTAATGCAGATGTTACCTGACTACAACTTATTCGATAGAATAAATATTAAAAGGAAACACGGTATTAGACCAGCAAACGAAAAAAAGGGTTTAGGAATTCAATAAATTTTAAAGGTAATTTTTGCTCTTTCAGATAAAACATAAAATAAACTACAGTAGTTAAAACCAAAAGGTCATACTAATATTAAAGCATAGTGGAACAAACCTTCGCTTTTTAATACAAATCACTGCAACCACCATTCCTATAAGAATGACGCATATTGGCGGGATAATGTACTCCAAGTGTTTTGTTCCTGCTGTAAATACAGATTGAGTGGATTAGTGAATGTAAAGGAGGATCATCTACCGTGAACGATATTTGACACATTTCAACACTTCGTAAATTTGTCAATATAAAAGTTTCATTTGGACGAAGTTACTATGCAATATCTGAACATTTAAGTCATTATACTCAATTTAATTCGCACACATTTAATCGAAGAATCACAAACTAATCTTTGGTACCAGATAATGGCAATTTACTTGGCAACTATTCAATCAAAGTATCGACAGTAATATGTAGTACCAGTTGATAATATTTCGCACTTGGAACCACTAAAGTTGGGCTGGCAAGTGCAGTGAAAGTGGCAACCACTTTCGGTACAAACTCCATCGTTGGTACATGGAGAAGATGCACACAAACTTGTTCCATTGACTAAAACAACATGATTTGGTTAGATTACGCCTTACATAGATTGAATGTCAGTTACAAAGCTTACCACGTCTCTCACAAGCATATCCGATTCTCGTAGAACAATTCTCATTAAACCAACTCCCATTTCGAGCTAAAGACAAACAACCAGCATTATATTGTACGGATTGGTCCACCAAGGTATTGTAACCATCTATATTGCTACCATCCAACCATAGCCAAGATGAGTTGATCATTTTTCCTCCCAGCCATATCGGTTCATTGCTTAGCCAAAGCTGATTGATTAGGTTGAACATGATTTGCGTCTCTTTAGATTTTACGATAGCAAGCGACGCTTGCAGAGAGTTGCATTGCGTCTTGGCCGCTTGAAACGATGTAAATTGCAATGGGATTTTGTTGATGTGAAGTTCACATCCGTTATCGATCGAAAGGAATCGAGCTAGTTAAAACAAAGTAGTAAATTTAACTAACTCTTGATTTATTTATATTGATATGTCGGTATGAGATTGTAGCATTAGGGCGACATAGGGACAATTCAAGAACAAGCTCACTGATAAACTACATAAACTAACACACTAAGCATTACTTATTTCAGTTTATTTTAATCCAAAAACTACGAATCAAATTTTTCTATCCCGATTGAAATATTTTGACCGAACTCTAATTTACATAGACACTAACAAAACTGTACTCTACGCACCTGTTTCACAGTTTTGTCCCATGTAGCCTGGCAAACAGGAGCAGCTGTAGCTCAGGGGTAATCTGTTACACGTCCCTCCATTTTGGCAGGTTGGTGGCAGACATAGATCTGTTAGAGGTATACTGTTAATTAGGGTAAGTTGAAAGGATACAATTCGCATGTTTATCCAATGGTCGAATGGGTAAATTAAGTTGTAGCTTTGGCCTAGGCCCCAGGATATAGCATTGGCGTAAGATGCTTAAATGTAGGTTTATTTTTTTGAATGTGGCATTTAAAATAAAGTTGTGATTATAAAACGATTGATCGTCCTAATACTATACAAACCTGTTTCACAGTTTCGTCCACTGTAACCAGGCAAACAGGAGCAGCTGTAGTCTAGTGATAGTCTGTAACACGTTCCTCCATTTCGGCAAATCATGGGCAAACATACATCTATTGAAAATGTACATTGTCAAACTACTGTTGCACACTTGAGATGGCGCATAACTAATCAGTAGACCTCTATGCGTAACCACATCTGCCGAGTGGTACTCTCTTAGATATGGTATTTAAACGAGTATTTTGATGGGTAACAATGGTGGCGATTCCTCATTTCTGTGGTAAAAGTAGTATGTGCTAGTCTTGGTGCTTGCTTTCTTATTTCGTCGTGCAATTTAGCGAAAGGGGAGCAAAACTTCGTAAAAATAAATGACGTCCATTTTCAAGATGTTTTAATTCGTTTCCACTTGCAGAAACAAGCAATACAAAATGTGTAGGCCTATAACATATGGTGGTTGTGGTTAGGGAACATACTAGTATATATATACACATATAGGTTACAATCAAAATATGCTTTACAAATGGTGATGATTGACATATGGTTGTTGCTCTTCAGTTGACCGTGACTGCTGGCTTAACTAAACCCGGACTAAAACCTATACTGAACACACCTGTTTCACAGTTTCGTCCACTGTAACCAGGCAAACAGGAGCAGCTGTAGTCCAGTGGTAATCTGTTGCACGTCCCTCCATTTTGGCAGGATGTGGGCAGACATAGATCTATTAGTTATGTATTGTCTTTTAGTTTATTTCTCGGTTTGAAATTTCCTAATAAAAATGTAATTTATGACTTTTTATTTTTTTATTAAGTTAAATCTCAATAATACCTAACAGGTTCATAAGCGGAAAAAAGGTATGTTATTCACACAAAGCTGGATGGTGAGCTTACAACACTAAATACAACTACCCGGTATCGCTAGAATATGTATGACCTAGCCATACACATTTCTAAAGCAGTTGGACATATTTTATACCGGTATATATAATTGGGAACCTTGGGATATATTGGTGCATGCCTGTACAGTCTTTACCAGTTTTTAACATATTAACCATCTCTTTCACTCCCGGCCAAATGCATTAATTCAAACATGCTGTCCCGCAGTGTTTTTTACAATTTTTAGTCATTTTCAAATTAGCACAGTTTTTCTAAAAACAAGCTGCACATCTAAATACTACCTCTAATAAAGAATATATTATGTAAACTTTAGTGAACACCACTTTTTATGCAAAGAAAATTCTGCTCGACTTTGAAAAATTTGAGGTGCACTGACAAACGAAATACTCACTTATTATTGGAATGCCCAAATGATATGAAAATTGGAATGTAGATTGTCTAATAGTTTTTGTACTCAGGAAAATTCGAACTGTATTTCTATCTTCAGTAGTTTTTTTACTATTTGTAATTGAAATTTCCCTTTTTTCTGGCTATATTATGAAAAAATGAACCAAAACGCATTGAAGTTTTTAGAGTTTTTTAAAATCAAAACAGTGAAAAGTATAAAAAAAACAGCGTCTGCCTTTGCTCTAACCGCCAGCTTGTGCACAGGGAACTAGTCTCGTCGCCTTTTTTCTTTATCGAGCTCTCAGCAGGACGCTCTCAGCAGGCACAGCTGGGTTCATGCTTTGGTGAACACGCGGCGTACCGCCCGTGGCGAAAACGTCACCAACGCTCTCCTTTTTATCTCAACGGCACGAAATTTACAGAGAATGTAAAGAAAGACTTGCTTGACAAAAAAAGCTTCTCCGCAAGTTAACACGACTCCTATTGGCTGAGTTAGTCACGTGTAAATTCGTGTAAAATCGATAGAAATAAGAGGCCTTGTAAAATCGATAGAAAATAGGCCTTGAAAAAGAAAGGCTATCACTCCTCGCATTTTTAATATTTCTCCACGATAATCACAGAGAATAAAATATAGGGTTTCCTTGATCGAATGAGCCATAGCTGAGGTCTCTACCATTACGCATTGCGGAGAAATCGTTTTTTAGATTTGTATCCATTTATGGACAGACGGGATACCATGTTTTCCCACCAACTCGCGATATATGGCGAGTTGGGAGGGAAAGAGTTTAACCATAAAACGATTATAAGCCACAGTACGCAAGAAATATAAATTACTTCGTTTTTTCAGAGCAAACATACTTCGAAATTGCAATGTTTACCTCTTTGGCAAATAAAATACTTCGTATGGGTGCATGTGTCAGCCAACCAACCACCTTTGATGTTCGAGTAAGAGTTGATAGAGTCATACGGAGTCAAAGCTGCACATGCCCTTTCTAAAGCAGGATGATTCGGTTCAACACCAATCCAGTGTTGGTAAGTATCAGTGACTCCTGCCAGAGGTAATCGTGTTCCATCCCACCATTTCCACTCGGTTTCTCCTGAATACAAAGGCATTAGCACCCAGTTAAAAGAACAAAATGGAAAGGCAATAGTTTTTCGATCATTGTGGTAGTCTAGCTTCTTATCATTGTGTTAAATGGTACGTTGTATCAAAGCTGCATGTGGGTGGGTGGGGGTATCGGTGGTCATGTACCGGGTTGACATCATGGAGGTGATGGAGGTGGGTGGGGCTTATAGACCGGGGTGACATAAATTTGATTTATATTCATATAAAAAGAATGTGCACAGCTTCAAAATAGTCTTATTGTAAGAAAGAGATTAACTCGTGTTTACCTGATGCAATCGAACCACCGATCCAGTAACCAACGTACCATGGATGCCCCCACGCCTTCCAAATAATCGATGAATCCAAGAGCGGCTTAACTGTATTCTGCAACTGACTGTCTCTGATAATAACCAAATCACCGAGTAATGATTGGCAGTGTGTTCGAGCTGCATCAAATGTTTTTCTCGATGTAACGAAGGTTAACTGACTTCCATTGTAGACAAAACCTTAAACAATTAAATGTATAATGTAAATTATAAACACAAATTTATTAGATTTTTTACATCACTTACTTTGGCTCTTAGCTTGTTGGAAAATGCACAAAATAAATACGACGATTGCTATAATAGGCTGACCTCCCATTTTCTAATTCTTCTGCATTTAATTCACTGCGCACTGCCTAGCAAATCTATTCGACTTCCATGTTATTTTAAGCCCATGTTGTTTCCTGAGTTAATAATAGCATTAGAACTGCATGACTGTATGCCTTTATGTGATGTACACTAATCCACAATTTCCGGCTACAAACACTAATACAACCAAGGAATGCTGCAAATCAAATACTGGATTGTTTTTTTACGGCCCATGTCTTTGAACACACGACCTCCAGAAGAAAATGCTATGTTTGTTGTTTGTATACGATTCTGCTGCGCTCACCGGTCGTTTGTTTGTATATTAGTCCCTCTGTGGCGATTTTTCGAACACTTTTTAAAAAGGTTTGAAAGTTAAACTTTTTTTTAGTGTTATGTGTTTAATCAGCCGTCACGAGTTTGTGACGTTATTTGTTTTGAGACGTAAGAATCCACAAAATGGCGGCGTCGGACTGTAGGTTCAAAGATGACGGTTTCAAAACCAACCGTTAGATGGCCGACCGTGTCCTGAGCCGAAGTACTTGACGGATGTTGGTCAGAATTTGTACGGTCGTGTGGCCGAATGGTTAACACGACCGATACATATACCGACTACTATAAAAAAACCTCGCCACTAGAAACTAAATCTAATGGGGAAGCTTTACCATTAAATATATTAAACATTTTTGCCTGATTAGTTTAATATTTACGTTTGTTGTATAAATTCTTAATAAAATATATTCGTCAGTTGTAATTTTCGTTTTTTTACACCGCCGCTAAATTGTTTTAATAACCATTAAAACCACAATGACTTGTTTGATTTAGTTAAAAATTACAGAAAAACTGTTCTACAAGATTAAAACGCTTTCTTATTTATTTCATATGTATCCTCCAGGGGAAATTTTACCCAAAAACTAAAATATTGACCGACATAACTTACATCGTTTAGTTGACAGACCAAAACTAAATATTTGTGTTATAAATTTCAGGTATGTTAGCTGACATGATCTTTATGTACCTAAATTGGAATTGTAATAAAAAGTTAAGGGCTAATTCCCAAAACTTTATCAATTAAGCTGTTTCGTCTGAAATGTTATTTATTTAAACTCATTCAAACCATTGCTTTAAAGAAAAACAGAGATGGGTGTAGCGGCCAACCTATTGCAGCAACAAAAATCGGCATTGAATTCAAGCACAAGTGGTAGTTGATGAATGTATAACCCTTCGGGAATCAGGATTTAGATTGAAGAGCGATTTTTTTAATTTTTAATTTTAGTTGTTCTATAATAGTCACAAAATGTATTGAACGAGGGTCATATACTAATACAGAGCTCAACAATAAATCGTCGTAGAATCACTGCAGCCATTACAGTGTATTGTATACGATATGGATCGCCATAGTTATAGAGAATTTACAATGTGCCTATTTCGTACAATAATTATCAAGTATTTTGTCTCAGAACGCAGTCGGCTTTTTAATGGCTGGCTTCGAAACCGGGACCTCTCGGTTATCAGTCCGACGAGCTTCCACTTAGTTATCTGTCCGAATCGTTACGTCAAAACATAAATTTTCTTTAGTAACCTGCCACGGTTGATTAAAGCGCATGACAATTGGGAAAAAAACACATTGGTTGTGACTGATATCTTCTACCGTGAGAGGAAAAAGCATGACTGCTAGGCACGTCACGCACACTCTTATGACGTCATAACAACAAACGCGCCGACTCACATACAGGGTTTGCAACTTATTCTTCGCACCCTCCCACGTCACAAGATCAAGACTTGATAACATCATAAGGCAGTTTGTGTGACGTCATTTACGATTTAATTAGTCATTGGCATAAAGCTTTGAGAAATCTCTACGTCAGTGTTAGTTAATAATATCATTTATTTTGTACAGAACATATTTATGACCTAACACGAAATAAGCGGTTGTGATATTTTTATTTGCTATAATGTATAATTTTTTAAAGTTTCCGTCAAAATGTCACAGAAAAGCTAATATACAAACGTGCGACTGGTAAGCGCAGTCAATTCGTATACAAACAACAAACGTTACTCTTTCTTCCGGAGGTCTTGGGTTTAAAGGTAAGCGCTGTGAAAAATGATCAAATATTTGATTTGCGGCCTTCCTTGGTTGTATTAAAATTTGTAGCCGAACATTGTGGGATATTGTACATAATACAAAAGCATACACATTCATGTGCTACTTACGCTATTATTAACTCAATAAATAAAATGCAAATAACACGGAAGTTGCATAGCTCGGTTGAGCAGTGTAGTATATTACATGCAGAAGACGTAATAAAAAATGGGAAGGAAACCTTTCACAGCAATCGTCGTTTTTATTTTGTGCAATTTTCAACAAGCTAAAAGCCAAAGTAAGTTATAAAGGAAAATAAATCGAAAAAATGTTGGTTTATTATTCACCTTGTAACTATAATTGTTTAAGGTTTTGTCTATAATGGAAGTCAGTTAACCTTCGTCACATCGAGAAAAACATTTGATGCAGCTCGAACCCACTGTCAATCATTACTCAGTGATTTGGTTATTATCAGAGACAGTCAGTTGCAAAATGCAATTAAACCGAACTTGGATTCATCGATTATTTGGAAGGCGTGGGGGGATCCATGGTTAAAATAAACTGATATAAGTTATGATGTGTGTGTTAGTTTGTATAATCTATCATCAAGCTTAGTCTTGAATTGTACTTATGTCGCCCTAATGCTACAATCTGATACCGACATATAAATAGAAACCAATCAGGAGTTAAATCGAGTTTAAGTTAAATTTACTAATTAATTTTAACCAGCTCGATTCCTTTCGATCGAAAATGGTTGCGAACTCCACATCAACCAAATTCCATCGCAATTTACATCGTTTCAAGCGGCCAAAACGCAATGTAACTCTCAGCAAGCATCGCTTGCTATCATTAAATTCAAAGAGACGCAAATCATTTTCAACCTTATCAATCAGCTTTGGCTGAGCAATGAACCGATATGGCTGGGAGGAAATATGACCAACTCATCTTGGCTATGGTTAGATGGTAGCATTATGGATGGTTACAATAACTTGGTCGACCAATCCGTACCATACTGATCGCTGAGTTGAATTTGTCTTTAGCATACTTTGAAATGAGAAGTCTGGTTAGGTCATTGAAAAATTGTTCTACGATGATCGGATATGCTTGTGAGAGACCAGGTAAGCTTTGTAACACACAGTCCATCTATGTAAGACGTAATCTAACCAAATCATTGTGTTTTAGTCAATGGGACAAGTTTGTGTGCATCTTCTCCATGTGCCAACGGTGGACTTTGTACCGAAAATGGTTGTCACTTTCACTGCACTTGCCAGCCTAACTTCGGTGGTTCCAATTGCGAAATATCATTATTATTTGGTACTACATATTACATTTTGCTTATTTTATTAAATAACTGTCAAGTAAATTGTTTATGAAGATTCTATATAATGCAACCGGTGATGTCGATTTAAGTGATTGGATATTGCACGGTAACTTCGGCCCAATAAACCGTTAAAAGGGTAAAATTGTAAGGTTACGATACTCGGTTGATGATTTTTCTTTTCATATTCAATAATCCTCTTAATCTGAATTTACAGAAAGAACTAAACTTTTGAAGTACATTATCCCGCCAATATGCGCCATTCTTATAGGGATGGTGGTTGCAAAGATTTGTATTAGGAAGCGAAGGTGTGTTCCACTTACTATGCTTTAGTATAAGTGTATATACTAACTTTTAGAAACTACTAAAGTTTGTTTACCTGCTTTAATTAAATATACTTGCATACTGTAGCGAAATTGCGACGAATAAGTTAAGGTACTGTAATTATTGTATTCCTGAAAGGTTATTTCTTTGATGGTTGATTAACAAACGTGTTTGCCTTATAATCTTTATCTTCATTAGCTTTAACAGCAAAGGAGGAAAAAAAGAGAGAACAGAAATTACAGAAGTTCCAGCTGTCCAATACACTACGGATCCATTTCCCGTTTATGAAGGTAAACAAAGCACAAACATTTCATGGCTATAGTAGAAGATTAATTCTTAAATAAACATAGATATTTTTGCAAACGGTATTGTAAGGAGACAACTATAATTATTGTATTGTTAAGAGACAATTATAAATGGGTGTGACTTTGGTTATTTTGTTTTTATATAATTATCTGTAAATGCTGATTTAGGGTTAATATATCTTTTCAAACCAATGAACTGCCTTGTTTTTTTACAGAAATGCAAAGCCTACCATTTGTGGAAAACGAAAACCTGGCCACAAGAAGATAACTCATATGGTCGGCCGACCCGTTGGTCTAACGGTTAAGTGCGTCGCCTTTCAATCGAAAGGTTGAAGGTGCGAAACTGGTCGCTAGCTAGTCGGTTGTTTCCTTGGGCAAGGCACTTTACGGACATTGCCTGAACCCAGCGTGTATTAATCCCTTTGGTTTTCCCATTCACGGGGATAAAGATGAATATCCTATTCTATCCTATCCTATGGTAAAGCTTCATTATATATATTTTAATTCTATTTTATATCCTTCTAAATCTTTTAGATAAAAAATCATTTTTAACTAAATAATTTGATATATACGTGTGTTTAATAGATTCTTAATAAACACGATTTGTCAGTTAAACTAGATTTCTTTATTCTCATCGCATTTAAAATTGTTTGCAACTAACCTTTATACTAAAATGATTTGTTTTATCTGGTTAAAACTTACTTTAATGCAATACTACGATATTAGGTGGAATTTTTTTTTTAATTTATATTCTCCAATGGAATTCTCCATTAACCCGAAAACGTCGTTTTCAACCGGCATAACTTCTATCGAGCGTCTGGCCGACAGAAAATATTAAACAGTTGTGTTATAATTTTCAGAAATATTTGCTAGCATGGTCTTTATGTGCATGAATTTTAATTTTTTAAAGAAGTAATCGTGTTCCATCCTACCATTTCCACTCGGTTTCCCCTGGATTATTACGTTTAGGCTACTTAAGTTGTTGTTTTGTTTCTGCACTGCCTCTTATTTTTTTACTGAGTTAAGTTTCGTAACCATGATGGGCTCGTTACTAGGACCGTTTTTGTATCGAAGTAGGTATATGTATCTGTAGGTCTATAATATAACACACTTGCGAAGTAGTATTACTAAAACGGGATTAAATAAATATGTAACATTTTGGTTACCTGATGCTCGCGAACCACCGATCCAGTAACCAACGTACCATGGATCCCCCCACGCCTTCCAAATAATCGATGAATTCAATAGCGTTATAAGCATTAGGATTACTTTACTGTATGCCTTTGTGTGATGTACATTAACCCACAATTTCCGGCTACAAACACATGGCTTTCCTGCACAGTTTCGCCCTCGCGGCAGACAATACCAGCCCCCACATATGTGTATTCTTTCTTAGCCTCCACTAATGTGTACAAATGTATCCGACTGATTAATCTGGTAGATTAGTGAGTCGCCTTTCTACCGAATGGTTGCAGATCGAAACTGGTCACTAGCTAATCGGTAGTGTTCTAGGGCAAGGCCCTTAACGGCCATTGCCTTAACCCAGCGGATTATTGGGTTCTACTAAATTGGAGGATCGTGTGAATAATATACACAACACACTAAAATTGCTCTGGTAACCCGACGGTGAGTTGACTATTGCGCTTGTGTTAACTCCCTTGGTATTTCCATTCAGTGGGATAAACATGAATAGTCTATCCTTAACTATTCATATACTTTAATTATCTGTGACGGGTTTGTGACGTAATTTCTTTTTTTGTGACGTAAGCATTCAGTCAGATGACTGAATGGTTGCCCGTTGGGCTGCCAGCAGAGAGGTACTAGTTTCGAAACCATTCGTATGTGGGGGTCTTCCTTTTTTATTAGTTCAGGCTTGTGGTTTGCGCCTTGTGCTTGCACTAATTCTGGCATGAGGTTGCCCCCAACTAACATACCTCAGCCATGGCTAAAATAGATGGCAATCCGGACTCCATAAAAAACTTCTTTATTGATATATTGCAATCTGATACAATACAATTCGTACAGTTAAACTGGTTCATTATACATGCTTGAAGATATCATCTTCAAGCAGGCAGTGCTTGTCTACATTTCAGAACGCGTTTCTGATAATAATCTGATACAATAAGTTTTTACACAGGCGCTTGTATGGCGCAATGTGTGGGAAGAATTATAAAGGAAGTGTTTTTTTGGATTATAGTCTGTTTCATAGGAAATGATTGGCAAGTGAACAGCTGTGCGCGCATTAAGCGCCCATTACAACACTTTTAATATAACTTAATACAATGTGCAAAAAATATTATATAAACCGCGAATGTCCACTACATAGCTTCCTTTCCCCCGAAAATTTTAAATTTTGAAACTATTAATCCGCCATGGGATTTATATAACTAATTTGTAGGGACATCGCGTATGGACAATTTAAATGGTGGCGGGAAAAAAAATATTTTTCAACAAACAACTAGGTCGGATCTCTTCGATGGTGAAATGTGGATGACATCTGTAAAATAAACTGAACAAGGTTTTTTTGTATAGGGCCTATGAAATAACTATCAGGTTATTCGCTAAGCTAAAGCATTGGTGGTCCATGCAGAGGGCAAAAAATCAAACCAAAGCATTATTCAGACGCAAATTACGCTATAGACATAAAAACCATACTCGTATAAAAATAGTCAGCGTGGAGCATCCTCGACACGCAATAACATACCCAGTAGACACAAAATACTCATATAAAATAGGCCACTCTAGACGATAATCAATACTCATGTAATAATCAATAATGCTTTAGTCGTGATCGTATACCCTATTCACATTTCTCACCAATCCTTGAGCAAAATGCTGAACAACTCGATGACAGTCAAGAGTTCCGTCTCGTAGACAACAAAGCCATCACGAACTCGGCGAACTTGCATGTAAGTTGGCTCAGGTGATCGCGCAGGTTTCGCAGATAACACGGCCATAGCATCTCGGGCACGAAATGGAAACTTCGTTTTCCTCTTGAATTGTATTGTTCATGAATGTTTCGCAAGCGGTGCGTTCTTCACTCACACGGCTTCTTTGTGACAAGGCGGTACGTTCTTCATTGCAATGATTCCTTAATGACAGGCGGTGCGTTCTTCATTGCAATCTTCACTTTCGGCATTCTGTTGCTATCGGAAGGTTGCGCTAGTTCAACATCACGTCGGGCTTCATCAATGTGGGGGTCTTCCTTTTTTATTAGTTCAGGCTTGTGGTTTGCGCCTTGTGCTTGCACTAATTCTGGCATGAGGTTGCCCCAACTAACATACCTCAGCCATGGCTAAAATAGATGGCAATCCGGACTCCATAAAAAACTTCTTTATTGATATATTGCAATCTGATACAATACAATTCGTACAGTTAAACTGGTTCATTATACATGCTTGAAGATATCATCTTCAAGCAGGCAGTGCTTGTCTACATTTCAGAACGCGTTTCTGATAATAATCTGATACAATAAGTTTTTACACAGGCGCTTGTATGGCGCAATGTGTGGGAAGAATTATAAAGGAAGTGTTTTTTTGGATTATAGTCTGTTTCATAGGAAATGATTGGCAAGTGAACAGCTGTGCGCGCATTAAGCGCCCATTACAACACTTTTAATATAACTTAATACAATGTGCAAAAAATATTATATAAACCGCGAATGTCCACTACACGTAAGATAGCTGACTACTGAATGAGGTAATCAATTGAGAAACGTTGACCAGAACCAGCAAATTATTGGACTTACCGAAAACTATATGGTTGTACACATCGTATACAATACACTGCAATAGGGATACACGGTCATATCGTTTCCCATGCTTGATGGTGACATAATATGAATTAAAATTGTTATACAATGCAAGGTAATAATTTCCGGTATAGTTAAAAGAAACACAATGAAAAGTGCTATTCTCTCTATCATAAATGCACATGTGTTCTTATTTCAGGACTTTACTTATCCTGTCAAAAAAAGAATTTGAAAATCAAACCGGTGCATCGTTCCACTGTTCTTAAAGATAAAAACGTCGTATACACAGCTGTTAACGTTCGGTGTTTTTCAGCCAACTAATTTCTTTAGTAGCACTCTACTGCATTGCCTTTTAAGCCAGATATAAAGCTAATTTTGAATGAAAAATCCAGAGTAATTCCCCTGGGACGTTAAAAACCAAAAGGTTTTTTTTCTAAAAAAATAGCTTTTTTGGGCATAGCGATTGAACTGCTGCCAAATTTTTAATCAGATTTAGTGGAATGGTGGTGCATTAGCCACTGATTTAAAACTTAAAAAAAAAATTACCTAGAGAAATACCCCAAAAATAAGATTTTGTTCTCAAATCATGATTGTGAAATGTATGGCATGGCGTCCCGACATCTAACAGAAGGAGTTAAGGAATCACAATGAAACTTTGTCACCATCTCAAATTCCAGCAAAATTTCTAGGCAATTTGAATTTACGTTGCAAATCGGAGTTTATATTTTACGTTGTGAAAAATTGTAAGGCTTTCTGTGTCAGGATTTTAAGTGACAAGCATTTCGGTGAAATCGGTTTGCATTGGAGAGGTAGGGTGATCAATTAATTGAACGCTTTCTATAGTCACTAGGTTGGATTTGGTAGAGTTAAACAATTAGACAGTGCATGTGTCTAGTAACCTTTTATACAATAATTTACGATACGGCTGTAACAGTTTTTCTGTGGCTTTTAACTAAATCAAACAAATCATTCTGGTTTTAATGTTCATTAAAACAATTTAACGGCGGTGTAAAAAAACAAAAATTACAACTGACGAATATATTTTATTAGGAATTTATACAACAAACGGAAATATCAACGTACTCGGGCAGAAATGTTTAATATATTTAATGGTGTTTAATATATTTAATAGCAGGGCTTTTCCATTAGATTTAGTTTCTAGTGGCGAGGTTTTCGTATATTACAACTGGTGGACTTTGTATTTCTGTAAATAACAAGAGTTTATAAAAATGTTTAGTTTATAAAAACACGCTTCGGAAAACGTTTATTTACCATAATTCGGTGTTGACAGTTGATGATACCAAATAACAAAACTCTACTGATTACTCTACTATAACCAAGGAATGTTTGGTCTTAGTTTACCTTCATAAACGGATTTTGGATCCGGATTAAATTGGACAGCAGGAACTTCTGTGATTTCTCTTCCACCTTTGCTGTGTAAGTTAATGCAGATGTTACCTGACTACAACTTATTCGATAGTATAAAATATTGAAAGAAAACACGTTTATAGACCAGCAAAAGATAAAAGGGGTTTAGGAATACACTAATTTAAAAAAATATTTTTCGTTCTTTCGTTACATAATTAAAGCAGATAAAATATAAACTGCAATAGGTAAAACAAATTAGTAAATACTTATACTAAAGCATAGTAGAACAAACCTTCGCTTTATGATGCAAATCACTGCAACCACCATTCCGATAAGAATGATGCATATTGGCGGGATGATGTACTCCAAGTGTTTTGTTCCTGCTGTAATTTAAGAGTGGGTTAGTAGATATGTAAAGGGGGAACATCACCATTAATAATATTTGACACATTAAAAAAATTTTGTAACTTTAGTTGTGGGAATTACCGGTTGTTTATATGTATCATAATACTATCTATCATCAAATCTATCATAATAATATCATCATACACAATTTCACTGTCAACTATTCAAAGTATCGACAGTAATATGTAGTACCAGGTGATGATATTTCGCACTTGGAACCACTGAAGTTGGGCTGGCAAGTGCAGTGAAAGTGGCAGCCGCTTTCGGTACAAATTCCACCGTTGACACATGGAGAAGATGCACACAAACTTGTTCCATTGACTAAAACACAATGGTTTGGTTAGATTACGCCTTACATAGATTGACTGTGAGTTACAAAGCTTACCGCGTCTCTCACAAGCATATCCGATCCTCGTAGAACAATTTTTAATAAACCAACTCCCATTTCGAGCTAAAGATAAACAACCAGCACTATTTTGCACGGATTGGTCGACCAAGTTATTGTAACCTTCCATAATGCTTCCATCTAACCATAGCCAAGTTAAGTTAGTTGTTTTTCCTCCCAGCCATATCGGTTCATTGCTTAGCCAAAGCTGATTGATAAGGTTAAAAATGATTTGCGTCTCTTTAGATTTTATGATAACAAGCGATGCTTGCAGAGAGTTACATTGCGTCTTGGCCGCTTGAAACGATGTAAATCGCGATGGAATTTTGTTGATGTGAAGTTCACAACCGTTTTCGAACGAAAGGAATCGAGCTGGTTAAAATAAATTATTAAATTTAACTTAAACACGATTAAACTCTTGATTTATTAATATTTATATGTCTGGTCGCTAGCTAGTCGGTTGTGTCCTTGGGCAAGGCAATTTAAGGGCATTGCCTTATAGTGACATTCGCGGCTAATGTTATATTTTTTGCACATTATATTAAGTTATTTTAAAATTGTTAAAGTGGGAGATTAATGTGCGCACGGCTGTTCCCCTTCACTCCTGCCAAATTATTTCCTGTGCGTGTCAACGGGCTATAATCCCTGAGCCATACATGGCAAGCTGACGTTTTATGTATAAACGCATTGTATTAACGAGTATCAAAAACGCGTTCTGAAATGCAGACCTAAGCATTGCCTGCTTGTTGTTGATATCTCCAAGCATGTATTACGAACCAGTTTAATCGAATGCAATATATTGTATTAGCTTGCAATATGACAATAAAATAACTTTTGTATGGAGTCGGATTGCCAGCTAATTTAGTCATGGCTGAGGTATGTTAGTTGGGGAACCTCATGCCAGATTCAGTGCAAGCACCAGGCGCAAACCCAAGCCTGATCAAGGAAAATAAGGAAGATCTCCACAGCCTAAACTCAGCGGATTAATGGGTTCTATCAAATTGAAGGAACGTATCAATCAATCATACACAACACACTGCAAAAGCTCCGGTAACCCGACGGTGGGCGCGAGGTGATCTGACGATTACTCGTGTGTTAACCTCCTTGGTTTTTCCATTCACGGTGATAAACATGAATATCCCATCCTATCCTCCTTATATATATAACTCTTATAATAGGAGTAAATAAAGGAAAAGAGCTAATCTCTCTTAAATTTCTCACTTAATTGAAACATTTATTATGTACCAGATTTTAAATACTTTAATTGGTCCGGCCTCTCATAACAAAAAACCTATATGGTGCACACCTGTTTCACAGTTTCGACCACTGTAACCAGGCAAACAGGAGCAGCTGTAGTTCAGTGATAATCTGTTACATGTCCCTCCATTTTGTCAGGTTGTTGGCAGACATAGATCTGTTAAAGGTATACTGTTAATTAGGGTAAGTTGAAAGGATACAATTCGCATGTTTATCCCATGGTCAAATGGTTAAATTAAGTTGTAGCATTGGCCTAGGATATTGCATTGGCCCAGGATGCTTAAATGTAGGATTAGTTTTCTGAATGTGGCATTTAAAATAAAGTTGTAATTCTAAAACAAGTGATCGTCCATAGACTATACATGCCTGTTTTACAATTTCGTCCAATATACGGAGGCGTACCTGCTAATAATTTTAAGGCAAACTTTTTCTTAAATTTAATGCTTACAGAAACAAAAGTGATTCAATCGGATTAAATCATTTAACAATGTTATATAGCATGTCCAAGCCATGAACGAATCTAACGAGAGTATATAATGTATCAACCAAACTGGTACACAAGTTTGCCTCATTAACTCAGGGACCCATTCGTTTTTGCTTGCAGAAACAAGCAATACAAAATGTGTAATAACATATGGTGATTTTGGTTAGGGAACCTACTAGTATATATATATACACATATTGGTTACAATCAAAATATGTTATACAAACAGTGGTGATTGACATGTGGTTGTTGCTCTTGAGTTGACCGTGACAGCTGCCTTAACTAAACCCGGACTAAAACCTATACGGAACACACCTGTTTCACAGTTTCGTCCCATGTAGCCAGGCAAACAGGAGCAGCTGTAGCTCAGTGGTAATCTGTTGCATGTTCCTCCATTTTGGCAGGTTTTTGGCAGACATAGATCTGTTATGCATTGTTATTCAGTTTATGTCTTGATTTGAAATTGCCCTATGAAAGTGTCATTTAAGACTTTATTTTTTTATTAAGTTAAATCTCAACAATACCAAGCAGGTTCATAAGCAAAAAATGGTCTGTTATTTTCATAAAGCTAGATGAACCTTACAACACGTACCTTTTTGGCAAATAAAATACTTTGACTGGGTGCATGCGTCATCCACCCAACCACCTTTGATGTTTGATAAAGTATTGATAGATTTGTACGGAGTTAAAGCTGCACATGCCTTTTCTGAAGCAAGATGATTCGGTTCAACACCAATCCAGTGTTGGTAAGCATCAGTGGCATTTGCCGGAGGTAATCGTGTTCCATCCCACCATTTCCACTCGGTTTCTCCTGAAAACAAAGGCATTAGCACCCAGTTAAAAGAACAAAATGGAAAGGTAAGTTTTTCAGATCATTGTGGTAGTCTAGCTTCGCATCATTGTGTTAAATGGTAAGTTTTATCAAAGCTGCATGTGGGTGGGTGGGGGTATCGGTGGTCATGTACCGGGGTGACATCATGGGGGTGATGGAGGTGAGTGGGTGGGGCTTATATACCGGGGTGACATCAATTTTATTTATATTCATATAAAAAGAATGTGCCCAGCTTCACATTAGTCTTATTGTAAGAAAAGAAATAACAAAGATCAACTCGTGTTTACCTGATGCTCGCGAACCACCGATCCAGTAACCGACGAACCATGGATCTTCCCACGTCTTCCAAATAATCGATGAATCCAAGTTCGGTTTAATTGCATTCTGCAACTGACTGTCTCTGATAATAACCAAATCACCGAGTAATGATTGACAGTGAATTCGAGCTGCATCAAATGTTTTTCTCGATGTGACGAAGGTTAACTGACTTCCATTGTAGACAATACCTTAAATAATTAAATGTGGAATGTGAAAAGTAAACACAAATTTATTCGATTTTTTTCTGCATCACTTACTTTTGCTCTTAGCTTGTTGCAAAATGCACAAAATAAATACGACGATTGCTATAACAGGTTGCCTTCCCATTTTCTAAATCTTCTGCATTAAATTCCCTGCACTGCCTACCAGAGCTATGCAACTTCCGTATTAATTTAAGTGATCTCATGTTATTTCCTGAGTTAGTAATGGCATTAGGACCTCATGACTGTGCCCTTGTGTGACGTACAACAATCCACAATTTCCGGTTACAAACATTAATACAACCAGAAGAAAATGCTATGTTTGTTGTTTGCATACGATTCTGCTGCGCTCACCAGTCGTTTGTTTGTATATTAGCTCCTCTGTGGCAATTTGTCGGACACTTTTTAAGAAACACAATGAAAAATGCTATTCTCTCTATCATAAATGCACATGTGTTCTTATTTCAGGACTTTACTTATCCTGTCAAAAAAAAGAATTTGAAAATCAAACCGGTGCATCGTTCCACTGTTCTTAAAGATGAAAACGTCGTATACACAGCTGTTAACATTCGGTGTTTTTCAGCTAAATAATTTCATTAGTAGCACTCTACTGTATCGCCTTTTAAGCAAGATATAAATCTAATTTTTAATAAAAAATCCAGAGTAATTCCCCTGGGACGTTAAAAACCAAAAGGTTTTTTTTCTAAAAAAATAGCTTTTTTGGGCTTAGCGATTGTACTGCTGCCAAATTTTTAATCAGATTTAGTGGAATGGAGGTGCATTAGCCACTGATTTAACACTTAGAAAAAAAATTACCTAGAGAAATACCCCAAAAATAAGATTTTGTTCTCAAATAATGATTGTGAAATGTATGGCATGGCGTCCCGACATCTAACATAGGGAGTTAAGGAATCACAATGAAACTTCATCACCATCTCAAATTCTAGCAAAATTTCTAGGCAATCTGACTTTACGTTGCAAATCGGAGTTTGTATTTTACGTTGTGAAGAATTGTAAGGCTTCCTGTGTCAGGATTTTAAGTGACAAGCATTTCTGTGAAATCAGTTTGCATTGGAAAGGTAGGGTGATCAATTAATTGAACGCTTTCTATAGTCACTAGGTTGTATTTGGTAGAGTTAAACAATTAGACAGTGCATGTGTCTAGTAACCTTTTATACAATAATTTACGATACGGCTGTAGAACAGTTTTTCTGTGACTTTTAACTAAATCAAACAAATCATTCTGGTTTTAATGTTCATTTAAACACTTTAACGGCGGTGTAAAAAAAACAAAAATTACAACTGACGAATATATTTTATTAGGAATTTATACAACAAACGGAAATATCAAAGTACTCGGGCAGAAATGTTTAATATATTTAATGGTGTTTAATACATTTAATAGTAGGGCTTTTCCATTAGATTTAGTTTCTAGTGGCGAGGTTTTCGTATATTACAACTGGTGGACTTTGTATTTCTGTAAATAACAAGAGTTTATAAAAAACGTTTAGTCTATAAAAAACTCTTTGGAAAACGTGTATTAAACAGACTTCGGAGTTGGCAGTCGGTGATACCAAATAACAAGAGTCTACTAATTACTCTACTATAACCAAGGAATGTTTGGTCTTTGTTTACCTTCATAAACGGATTTTGGATCTGGATTAAATTGGACAGCAGGAACTTCTGTGATTTCTCTTCCACCTTTGCTGAGTAAGTTAATGCAGATGTTACCTGACTACAACTTATTCGATCGTATAAAATATTGAAAGAAAACACGTTTTATAGACCAGCAAAAGATAAAAGGGGTTTAAATTTTAAATTAGTGTTGGTAAGCATCAGTGGCATTTGCCGGAGGTAATCTTGTTCCATCCCACCATTTCCACTCGGTTTCTCCTGAAAACAAAGACATTAGCACCCAGTTAAAAGAACAAAATTGAAAGGTAATAGTTTTTCGATCATGTTGTCTAGCTTCTTATCATTGTGTTAAATGGTACGTTTTATCAAAGCTGCATGTAGGTGGGTGGGGGTATCGGTGGTCATGTACCGGGGTGACATCATGGAGGTGGGTGGGTGGGGCTTATATACCGGGGTGACATCAATTTTATTTATATTCATATAAAAAGAATGTGCACAGCTTCAAATTAGTCTTATTGTAAGAAAAGAAATTGCAAAGATTAACTCGTGTTTACCTGATGCTCGCGAACCACCGATCCAGTAACCGACGAACCATGGATCTTCCCACGTCTTCCAACTAATCGTTGAATCCAAGTTCGGTTTAATTGCATTTTGCAACTGACTGTCTCTGATAATAACCAAATCACCGAGTAATGATTGGCAGTGGGTTCGAGCTGCATCAAATGTTTTTCTCGATGTGACGAAGGTTAACTGACTTCCATTGTAGACAATACCTTAAATAATTAAATGTGGAATGTGAATAGTAAACACAAATTTATTCGATTTTTTTCTGCATCACTTACTTTGGCTCTTAGCTTGTTGCAAAATGCACAAAATAAATACGACGATTGCTGTTATAGGTTGCCTTCCCATTTTTTAAATCTTCTGCATTAAATTCCCTGCACTGCCTACCAGAGCTATGCAACTTCCGTGTTAATTTAAGTGACCTCATGTTATTTCCTGATTTAGTAATGGCATTAGGACCTCATGACTGTGCCCTTGTGTGACGTACAACAATCCACAATTTCCGGTTACAAACATTAATACAACCAGAAGAAAATGCTATGTTTGTTGTCTGTATACGATTCTGCTACGCTCACCAGTCGTTTGTTTGTATATTAGCTTCTCTGTGAATATTTGTTGGACACTTTTTAAAAATATTCGGAAGTTTAAACCTTTTTTTAAGTATCATGTGTTTAATCACCTGTGCCGAGTTTGTGACGTTATTTGATTTGAGACGTAAGAATCCAGAAAAATGGCGGCGTCGGAGTGTTGGCTCAATGCTGCTGGTTTCAAAACCAACCGTTAGATAGCGGACCGCGTCTTGAGCCGAAGTACTTGATGGATGTTGCTTAAAATTTGTACGGTCGTGTGGCCAAAAGGTTAACGCAACCGATACATATACCGACTCTTATACAAAAAAACGGTCCTTGTGACGAGCCCATCATGGGTTCGAAACTTGGCTCAGTAAAACAAAAAATGTTGCTTAAAATTTGTACGGTCGTGTGGCCTAATGGTAACGCGACCGATACATATACCAACTATATAAAAAAAAAACGGGGACGAGCCCATCATGGGTTCGAAACTTAACCTGGTAAAAAAGAAAAATGATGCTTAGCGTCCGATACATATACCGACTCTTATACTAAAAACGGTCCTGATGACGAGCCCATCATGGGTTCGAAACTTGGCTCAATAAAAATATGTCCAAATCAGCACGTTATTGGACTCACCAAAGCTGTGATGATGTCCAAATTTTTGTGGGGGATAAAGTTTTTGATTTTACATATGTGGGTCATGTTATCTAACAATAAAATTTTAATTCGATTTGACGACTCATTGTTGAAGATGTCAGTGCGCCATGCCATTCCTGTCACAATCATGATTTGAGAACAAAACCTTTTAGAGTATTTCCCTACGTAATCTTTTTTATTTTTTCTAAGTGTTAAATCAGTGACTAATGTACTTCCTATCCACTAAATATAATTCAAATTGGAGCAGCCGTTCAAGAGCTACGCCACAAAAAGATAATTGTTTCGAAAATAATACAGTTTTGGTTTTTAACGTCCCAGGGGAATTCCCCTAGATTTATCACTCAACATTTTGGTAAAGAATAGTCGTGGTTAAACGTGGTTGACACTCTCTACTTTTTTCCCGTTTTTTTATATTTTTCGTTAAACGCTTGACAGGCATGGAATGTCGCCCCGACATCTACCAGAAGGAGTAATGGAATAGCAATGCAACTCTGCTATTTGTTAGACAACATGGTCTAGATATATTTTAAAACCAAAATATTGCAAGAAATCCCTGCCAATAACGGGAAGCAATACATTTCCAAAACAAAATCTCCACCAAAATACACCTATATACGCCATTAAAACTTACAGAAACATGTTGATAACCAGACACATCAGTGTCATTTCAATTAGAGGAACAATTTTTGGAATTAAATAATGACTTAACATTATTTATTGGAGGAAGAATTGAACATTTATTTCATTTACTCAATATATATATACATATTTTAACCGAGACAAGTTTCGAATCCATGATGGGGTCGTTACTTGGACCGTTTTTATATTGTAGTCGGTATATGTATCGGTCGCATTAACCATTCGGCCACACGACCGTGCTCATTTAATAAATATTGCATGTTATTCTTATAATCGGCGACAAAGAACGTCCTGGGAGAAGCGGATTTCGACATTTGTTTTAAAAAAACATCTATTGAAGCATTCACGCTTACGATTATTTAACTTTCGAACTTGCCGACGACCATGTACGCCCAAGTGGCAACGAAAACATAATTTAAACGGCACGTTAACTTTACACTACAGACATGAATTAGACAGACGAGCCTGATTAACTTTGTTGTTTGCTGTATGGACGTATAGGGGGCCATATGGCCAAATATCGCAAGCGCTACTAACATATTTATGAGACGGTGTCCTGGGAGGTGAAACTTGTGTCGCTGTGTTCCTCCTGTTTGCAAACCTGTGAAATGTCATACAGATTTTGCACAATCGTAATCTCGAGGTATAAATCGACCATACATTAGGATAGAATACGATATTCATGTTTATCCCCACGAATGGGAAAATCAAGGGGGTTACCATATGGGCAATCGTCAGATCACCTTGCGCCAACCGACCAACCAATGACTTTCACTAACTCTTGCAACCAAGTTTCTGGGTGAATTCTTTCTTCGAGATTCCAACGGCGAATCTTGAACTTGCGGTACATACTTTGGTGGCAACTTTCTTTTCTTGATAATATCTGTGTCCGTTGACTTTTGGTGTAATCGGGGGATTTTGCTCAACAAAAGAACGCTTGTTGGCAGACCGAAGATGTTTCGGGTGGTTTCTTCTTAAAATCAAGCTCGGGTCACACACTGTTCATCTCGAGAAAGTTGCATGTTCAAATCATAACAGGCTTAACAATATAGCACTCCTGCTTTTTCCTTATATCTTTTGGTCGCAATTTGCGGTGGGGATGGCAAGTGCATGTAATTGGCTGCTGCTCGTCGTTTGGCCAAAAGTTCACCTTAAGCTGTCTTCTCGTTGTATTGGTCGGTGGCTGACACTCATTTCCGATAATGTCTACATATATATAGACTTACCATAATAAGAAATCAATAAAATAATGACGTAATAAACGTCACTCATGATTCCCCAACTAAAGAATTTCTCAAGCTATGCGCGGTATATTACTCAACCTAATAAGCTAAAAAAATTAAGATATTAAAATAAGCCTCGGGTTAAAGCAAAGTTATGCGTTTTGAGGCGGAATTATATCATAATTTTGCATTAGGTTGGATTTAATTTCGTCGTAAACTACGACGCAACTAGTTTTCCAATATTAAAACTCGTTTAAATAGGATGGGATATTCATGTTCATCCCCGTGAATGGGAAAACCAATGCGGTTAAAAAACGGGCAATCGTCAGATCACCTCGAGCCCACCGTCAAGTTGACGGAGCTATTGCATTGTGTTGTGTATTGATTCACACGTCCCTTCAAATTAGTAGAACCCATTATTCTGCTGGATTCAGGCCCATACTAGCTAGCGATCAGTTTCGTACCTGAAACCTTTCGACTGAAAGGCGACGCACTAAACCACCAGACTAACCGGTAGACTACATATAGTACACAACTAAAATTGTGCAAACACGAAAAATATCCACAAATCGAGCCAGCAGTTCACCACAGTCGTGCTTGCATATTTTTAGTCAAGGTTTCAATTTTACTTATTTTTTTTAGTTAAATTAACCGCCGCATTAAATATTTGTTTTTTTGCTAAATGTAAGGTTTAACGGCCACGTCACTTTTTTCCTATGATACCATGTCTATAACTTAATGACGAGATTTAAGAGGTTCGCATTGCTTCGGTCGAACCCGTTGTTGGAACGTCGGGATAATCACCGATCCGATTCTTGCTTTTTTACAGACATTAGACCTTTTAGGGAACCTGTTGTTAGTAAGTACGATACCAAAAAGAACCTGTTCTTAAAAGTTTGAATCCCATCACTGGTTTTATCTACTGTATGTTTGCCGTTTTTTTGCTGCCATTCTTTTCTGTTGTATCCTTCTTGTAATGACGAAGTAAAAATAGTATTACTGATACAGTGTCGGCCCTCGTAATACTTTAAAAGTTGTTAAGGAAACTTCCAACAAATCGAAATATTGGCGTTCTACTATATTTTTAAATGTTTTTTTCTTTGCCGAGATAATTATCGAACCCAATATTTTGTCACAATTAGTATGTTTGTTGAAATAACGTATCGATCGCGTTGATCCATTCAGCCACATGGCCGTACACATTTAGATACTATAACACATGTTTGAAATTTGTGATGTTTTTGTGATACTTACTGTTGGTGCACTCAATATAACGCAGTAACGCTCAAATGTAAACTGTTGTGAATTACATGTTTGGTGTGGTACAGGTGTGGTTGGATAACTCACGTTTAAAAATAAACTTTGGTCTCACAACAGTATAGATACTATAACACATGTTTGAAATTTGTGATATTTCTATGGTATACTTACTGTGATTACACTAAAAATAACGCACTAACGGTCAAATGTAAACTGTTGTGAATTACATGTTTGGTGTGGTACAGGTGTGGTTGGATAACTCACGTTTAAAAATAAACTTTGGTCTCACAACAGTATACCTGTGGGAATCTTAGAGTTAAAATAATACGATTGCGGCGCATATGGCCCGCGGCGTGCCGACGGAAAGATAACAGGTCAAGTTACCATTCTAAACGACTATATGTCGGGAAAGCGTTATGTGGATTTTTAAGAGCAGGCGATTGTGTAAATTGTATGTTTTGCGACATTTTATAAATTAAGAGGGAGCGAGAGAAGTGTTAAGCTTAGTATTGTACGTTAATTTCAGGCATAAACTATGCATAACTGGGCAAAATTTGAAAGGAAAAGGTAGTTTAATGCTCAACTAAAACTAAAGTGTGTTGCGACATTTTATAAATTAAGGGGCGGAGAGAAATATTAAGGTTAGTACTTTGATTTTAGACATAATATAACTCAGAAAATGTTTTTGGACATAATATAACTCAGCAAAAGTTTTTAGGCATAATATAACTCAGCAAAAATCGCTAGGAGAATGAGGTAGTTTAATGTTCGACTAAAAGCATCTAAAATACATTTTAAAGATATGTCGTAATGTTACATAGGGTAAACTTGTAAAGTATTTTAGATCGTTTATTACGAGCTCTTTTTAGAAAAATAGACAATCCTTGTTTTTTCCCGATTTTTGTCGAACGTTTGACGGCAATGTCATGCCGGTCCGACTTCTTTATCCTATCCTATTCCATCCTACCCGGGTGTTAAACGCCCATTGAGTTTTCCTATCCATGGAAATAAACATGAATATCCTGTTCTTCCTTACAGAATGGTATGTGCCAGCGGACAGGCGATGCAATATTGATAGTAAAATCACGGCGTATGCACAAGATTTTTAAACATGTCAGCGGTTTGTGTTTATTATTGTTTTGCTGTTACATGATCTTTGGGAGATGGTCTGAAAACGAGGCAACGAATATTAAATACAAGCAGACATCTCAAAAGCACAAAGAGACAAATCAAAAGTATGAAATTTCAAGTCTAGATTACACATTGTCTCCTCACACAGTGGGTCAAAGCCATCTTCAAAGGTCAAATTATGATGATAAGAAGAACAACCAACACCAACGTCGAAGTTGTGAATTTTGGAGCTCCAGTAAGAAACTTTTGACCTCAAGTCCCCAACCAAAGCCTCGCTTTAAAACAAATCCAAGGAAATTTATTTTGCCCTGGTTGTACAACGGACCAAATAACCAACTTATGGGTCTTCGACAAGCAGTGTTTGTAGCTATTTATCTCAACAGGACTTTGGTAATACCAGTCTTTCAGAAACATTTCAATGACAAAACAGGTGGTATGCAGTACATTGATTCTAACCACAGGTAAATTTTGGCTTACTTACCTATTACAATATTGATAACAGTTTATGTTATAACAAAATTTAAATTTCGAATAAGTAAGTTTCTGTATAAGTTTTAATTTGTTGTTTTAGCAAATTAAGTTTCTGATTACCTATGTTTGACTTTGCTTTTCTGCAAAAATTCTGTTTCAGCAAGATTAAAGTATCTGATTAAGTTTTAATTCTCTGTTTCAGAAAAAATATTAAGTAGCTAAATAAATACGCCTGTTACATTATAATGTACGTTCCAACTTAGACCTTTCCTTCCTACAGGTTCGATGTACCGTCATTACAGAGTCTTATTCCAATCATAACGATTGATGAATTTAAACGACATTGTGGAAATCGAATCGATGTTGTGTTTTTCGGAGCAAGCACAAACAAACAACAATGGACGCTGGAATCTCTCATAGAAGCCGAACGACTTTATAAATTAGACATTCTGGACGAGAAGGTAAATAATCTTTTTTATATCTTGAAAATAACTATGCAGTAGAAGCCCTTATTCCGCTGGGTTGAGGCAAAGTTCGTGAAGTGCCTTGCCTAAGGACCCAACCGACTAACTAAGTTCGGGTTTAAATTTGCAACCCTTCGTCTTAAAGGCGATGCTCTAATCCACTAAGCTTTAATCTATCGCATTTATTATTTTCTAATCCCAACGCAGCATCATTTATTGGTTATTTAAAAGCACTTACCACGTCAAAGTGTGATTTAAGCTTACTAGACATATAGTTTATAAAGCTACAAATATATTCAAGAAAAAAAATTTCATTCATATTTTCTCAAATCTACAAAATATCTACGTTTGGGTATACATAGTCAATATGTTAATGTTATAGATGGCATTCTAAAGCTCTTTCTGAAGGGCATTTTTAAGAGATATAAACTAAACAAACGTGATTCGGCCTGGTGATTAAAGGCACCGATAATCTCAATTGAAATCTACAGTACAGGGCACCAAATAGCAAAGTGCTGGGCAAAGGTATCGTGAAATCTGAAAGTTTTCCAACAAAAGAACGTGGATTTCTGTTTAAGGCAGAAAAAAAAGCAGTGGTCGAACAATACAACTCAAGTCGACCTTGCGCATTTTATACATTTCCATTTCGAGAATTGCGTTTTATTGTGCCACAGGTAATTATTAAAAGAATACTATATTGCATAGGGAATTATCTCGTTTTTTTTGCAACACAATGTTACTTGTATTTAGCATCACCACATCCCCTACGTTTTTCTAAAGGAACAACCTTAGAAATTTGCCCAATATGTGCTATTTCCCCTACAACCGCCAAAGGTATACTTACTATATTACATAAGATATGACTTCTATTTTGCAACACAAAATTACTTTCATTTTGCAAAACATCAAGCCCTTACATTTTTCTAAGCGAAAGATTAACGTTAGCATTCTTTTATATATTGATCATTTTCAAATGTAATATCTACCTGCCAAAAGTATACTTATTGTATGGGGAGATATAAATTGCCATTTGCAACCCAAAAGTTTTCTTTGCAGGTCGCAGCAAAATACCAGACAATAGAATCGAATTATCTTAATGGCGAAGAGATTAAAGAAACGCCAGGGGCTCACTTGTATTATAAAATCATGCAACACACTCAATGTCCGCGTTATGTACAGGTATTGTTGCTAATGATTTATTTATAATATAAAACTAATAAAAGGGAAGTAGGGACCATTACGGCTGGGGTTTGGTTTTGAGAGTTAATATTAGCGTTTGTCGCTGGATTAGAATTGTTTCCATTATGGATAGGAAATGATATAGTTATTCCTGTGAATTGGAAAGCGTAAGGTGCGTTAACGCACGGGCAATCGTCAGATTACCTCGCGAATACGTAAGGAAGCGTTACCACACGGGCAATCATCAGATTGCCTCGCGAATACGTAAGGAAGCGTTATCACACGTCATGTTGTATCGTTTCAGTGACCAATCTTCCTACTTTCCTCTTTCATTCCCTTTAGTATAGGCCATTTTGTAATTCAAAAGCATTAAGGCACACAAAAACTGACCGTAAAATATCCTATAAATATAAGGACATCGCGGATGATTATATAAAGACCAGATTCGGTGAAAGGGAATTCGTTGCACTACACTGGCGCTACGACAAAGACGACTTTTACAAGTTCATGTGTACGAATTGGGGAAACAAACAAATAGGTAAGTCAAAAAATTTATTTATTTTATTGTAATTACTCAACAAATAGATTTTTTTGCCAAAAAAATATTTTTTTGCTTCTCAAATACATTTGTTTGCCTCTTGTTGCCAAAAAATTACCTAATATTCCAGTGTTGAATTTTTTTTAAAGGCAAGCGAATAACAACCTGCGCATGTCATAGCTGGAATAGGTACCTTGTACGTATATATAACTGCATAAAAAAGTTTCTAAAAATACTGAAAAGGGGTCTATACTATAATACGGCAATTTAAAAGTGAAATACGGAATTAAATACATAGTAAGTTAAAAAATCATCGGTACCTCTAAATACTACAGGATCGCTTGGAGCGCTTGGATCGCTTACTATACTTCGTAGTTACAAAAGCCTTGGAAAAAACTTCTCTCACTAAAATAAAGATTATGATATTTATGTTAGGGTTGAGGCTAAAGTTCGTTCTGCGGTTAACATTAGTGTTTGGGACAGGGTTAGAATTACTTTCCATAGCAATTTAAGCGATCTAAGCGATCCTGTTTAGAGGCAACACATTTTGTAAATAGCATTAACGGGTTTAGTGATTCGTTTCTGCTTTCCTGTATTTGTAGGGTTAGCCCTTGTTTTACAGTAGTTTGAGGATTTTTATAAATTTTCATATTTTAGCATTCCAGAGTAAGCTATTAAATTCACTTTAATTAACTTTTAAGTAATTTAATACAGTCGATTAAGGATTCCTATTAATTTCCGTAGTTCCAAATTTTCGTTGTTTTTGAGTGCCTGGCAAAGCTGAACTAAATACACATTGCTTACCGGCAATTTGAAATTTCAGTAAACTTATACGGTTGATTAACAGTTTGTATAAATTTCCGTTTTTTTATCAACCCGGAATAAGGTAAACGTAATACTTTACAGTTACGGGGAATGTGGATCCTCGAATGCGAAATTTTTGTTCAACTGTTTTCAACATAACCCCATCTGCACTGCCTAGCGGGGTGCGGGGATATTTAACAAAAACTTTTCCCGGAAAGTTTCAAAGTACAGTGCCTGTCTACGTGGCCGCACCTCCGTCTGTTATTAAAGGGATTTCTGGAGCATTTATGAAACACCAACAAGAGTAAGTTTTAACCTCATTATTAATTAATCAATCGTATTTAGGATAATTATGTTTATCACCGTAAATGAAAAACGCAAAGGGCGTTATCACACGGGCAATCGTCAGATTACTTTGCACCCACTGTTGGGTTACTGCAGATATTGCGGTATGTTGTATATGATTGAGACGTTCCTTCATTTTGGTAGAACCAATCATTTCATTATTTCGCTGAGTTCGTACACAATTCCTTAAGTGTCTTGCCTTTGGAGAGAACCGGCTATAGGAGACAACCGACTAGCTGAAATAAATTTTGAGTCTTATCATTGCCGATTGATCAAATAGTATGATGACGATTCAATGGTGGGGTCGGATCACGGTATCCCCGGGACCAGGAATGTAGGCTTTAAAAGACCCTTTGCTCCATTAACCAAGAATACTAGTAGGACTATATATACCAAACTTACTACACCCCCGTACCAATACTTTAGGTTTAGAACTAAACAAACTGAATTATTTCCACTCTTAAAAGTGGTCTACTGTGTGAAATGATATTAGTTACACGTAGGCAAGTTATTCAAAGCTTTTTTAACTAATATATTACATTTATGTTAAAACTTGACTTTTGTACATGGTCCAGCACTTTTTGCTTATACAGCAAAAATAACCAGCTGAAACAAAGTATTCGATGTATATGTATTCATTACTACACGAATACTTACAATATCGTTTCCCGTTGTCCATACAATTATGCAAGCAGTGTATTAATCACAAGTGCTAATTTTTGAACAGATATCAGTTAAAGTATTATGACGGACGGGACTTGTACAATTTCCTAAACAAGGAGTATTTGTTAAAAAAGTGCGGCTTTCTAAGGACCAATTTAAACGACCTCATGTCCTTATTGGAGACTGAAATATCCATTCAAAGTTCGGTAAGTCGGTGAAACTGTATCTACTTAATACCTAAATTGCTGAAATTTAAACTATTGTAACATGTAACCTAGCCTTGAGGTAAGTACACAATGTGTTGTATGTCGATAATTGCGTAACAATATACATTATATTTGCATTATATGTGAAACAAACATAATTGCGTAACAATATACATTATTGGTGAAAATAATCATATTTGCGTAACAATTGCATTATTAGTAAAAAAACATATTGCATAACAATATACATTATTAGTAAATTTATCATAATTGCATAACAATATACATTTTTGTAAAACAATCAAGCCCGTGGTTATTTACAGTAAATCAAATATTTCTTTCAATGGGAATCTAAAAATGCACCATTTAGGTTTTACTGTTTAATTTTTTATTAGGTTTGATAACTTCGTATGACTTTCCTACACTTAATAATTTCTATGAATATAAACGTGTTTAAAAAAAATTACCGTATTTTTCCTGTTTTTTTTAAATTTTTTTATAGAAAATTACTTTTTTACGGGGTGTTATTTTATCTGATTAATATCATGGTCTGAGCGCGTTAGTCCGAGTCATTTGAAAGATTACTGGAAAAGCAAACTTAATCAAAGACTAAAATTTAAGTCGGTCAAGACTTTACTAAATTGAAGAACTTTTGTCACTTGAATTTTTACCGATCCAAGTATTGATTCCATGATGAGGTCATTACTCTGACCTTTTTGTATACAAGTGATACATGTATCGGTCGCGTTAACCATTCGGCCACACGACCGTTCTTAAACTTATGTGCAAGATTTTTGCTGCTAAATAACAACTATCATACTTGCTGTATTTTGCGAATCATGGTTAGCATGCAGCACACTACCTTGAAACGACATTATGTAGAAAGATTTATCGAATCAGATTGAAACTTAGATAAAAGTAAGCAATCGTGGTATCCAGTGCTCTGCAACCAGTGTGGTGTAAGACAATGCTAGGTGTGTCTCAGGCAAATAATAATATTATTTTAACACAGTTTTTACCAAATTAAAATGATTTTAATTTTTGTAAATTTGAATATTACGGCTATTAGACATTTCGCCAATAACATCAAATGTATATAGCGTGTCAGAAGACCTCATATTGTAAAAATTTTATTGCGATTTGCCGTCAAATTTAGTAAGTTTCAAGTGTGCCTCGACTGGAAAAATGCTGCGGAGCTCTGGTCTATATTAAAATATACATGGATTAAAATATTTGGGTAGGCATAGGTTTATAGGCCTTATATCCCCAGGGTACACCATAAACCCTCTATCTTAATTTGTTAATTCTGTGTAACTTAAAACAACAAATAAAACTTCGAAATTCAGCCCTAGGACCGGACCAACATTTCTAGAAGGGTCGTGCGTTGGCGATAATGGCCGACGAGAGGCGATAAGAATCAACAGCAGTTACATATGTTTTTGTTTTCATGTGTGCGCGTATAAAAGTTTATGTGGCCCAATGTTTAACGCGACTGATACATATATCGACTATTGTAAAAAAACAGTCTAATGACGAGTCCATCATGGGTTCAAAACTGAGTTCTGTTGAAGAAGTTAGCAGTAAGGTCGTCGTGATGCAGCGATTATGCATCCACTAACTTTTTTTTAAATAAATATGTAACCCCCCTGTCAAATGACGTCAATAACCATTTGAGTCATAGATTAGCTGGATGGGTTAGTGCGTGTGTGTTTGCCATGCCTAAAATTATTTAAATTGTGCTAAATATGCACTTTATTAACGTAAAATGTGCTTCCTGTTCCATTTTGTACTATGTCGGTTGTACTTTTTTACCGAACATTACTGATAAAGTGGGTAAACGATATCTATTATTTTCTGGTTTCACAAAAATACAGTATTGATATGATGGATACCACTGCTTCGATTAATCACGGCAATCATCAGACACAAGTCTATGTGATATTAGATTTATCATAAATTAATAAAAACAACTTAGAAAAAGCTTTAAAAAAGGCGGTAATATGACAAAAAGTCTACTTCTTTAAGACTTTTTGTCATAAAGCATTTTGAATAGTAAAATATCCCTGTACATAACTACAGCTTAAACAAAATTTGTTGTCGCCTTAGATTGTAGTCGTTATATAAACTTTATATTTGTATTTTTATTCCTATACTTTGCATATGCATAGCTTTTGAAATGTTAATGCCACGAAAAACTACATTTTAAACAAAATATGCTCTTCAACACTGTGTTGCTATGCTGGTTTCCGTCTAAAAGAAACCAACACATACAATGTTGTAATTCATTCACCGCAGCATATAATGTTCGTTGTATAAATCATCAAATAAGGTCGAAAGATAAAAATTTCGTAGAATAAACATTATATCGCCTTGGGGCACATAAGGTTTAGGGTAACTTGTATGCTCTTTCAATACAAACGAAAAAATGAACCAATGTCAACTCTGGGCGTTTATTATGACAAAACAACAGGTTATATCAGTTGAATTAGCTTAACAAGAATTCAGCTGCAGAGTTACTTAATATGTGGGCAATTCTGTTTGTATTACAAATTAACAAATTACACTCATAAATAAATCGCATCAACGATATTTAGAAATGTATTCTATGGAACGCCATCGACGAAAAAATGACACAACGTCGATTCTAATGATGCAACGTATGATTAGACTTGTGTATCATTTTAGCGTCGATGGCGTTTCATACTATTCTCCCACTTGGGAATTTAACAATTGAAAGAAGTAAAATATTTTTATATTTATACAACAGTATCAACCATTCGTTCCTTTTGCAATTAACCATTTCTTATGTCCAACTTCAAAAATGGCGGGTTGTAATTCTGCCAAGTTTTAGTTTTCTAACAAGATGACGGTTTAAACATTAACGACCGACCGATTAGCTTAGTGGATTAATGCATAACCCATAGGGTTATGGTTCGAAACTGATCACCAGCTACTCGGTTGTGTCCTTGGGCAAGGCAATTCATTTATATGGACCTAGTGGAATGATGGGTTTTACCAAACTGCAGAATCGTCTCAATCATATACAACACACTGCAATAGTTCCGGAAACCCGACGATGGACGTGACGTAATCTGTAGATTACCCGTGTGTCAACCCCCTTGGTTTTCCCATTCACGGGGATAAAACATCCACTAAAAAACAGTATCCTTCAATCCTACATTTCATGCAGATCTTTTTCGGATCCCAGTTATCAAGTTGGACAGATAACGTGAAGGCTTCGCGGAAGTTGAAGCGACGGAAAAGCTCAATCACAAGAACTGGAAAGAATGTCGACGTCATAGCTACAAAATTTTCTTCAAAGAAATATACTCTAACATAAATTAAACACTGGCTTTGCACAAAAGTTATCTGTTTTCTTGTATTTTGAATATTTTGAAGTTTTTAATTTGCCTTTTTCCAGCGCTGGTTTATTTGACAATGTTACATAAAAGGTTATTTTCAAAATTTCCCATACACGAAATCATACAAAATGTATTTTTGTGTGTTGATTAATCTAGGTCGGATCCTTTTTGTAAGGGTACGGTGGAAGCTATATATTTAATTGACAAACTTAAAATGTTAGAGCGGCTTAACTACTTGCCATACCTGTTTATTATCTACGGCCGTTATCTTTTTACGCATGATTCTTGGGTTAAATAAGAATTATCTTGATTTTCGGTGTTATCGTGCCAACTTGCCAATTAAATTTTATTTTACAATTTGTACATTACCATATAAAAATGACTAGTAACAATAAAGTCGCTAAACAAGGTCTAGGATTGCAGTAAAATTGAAAAGTCAACGTTGGTGACTCCTGTAAGTCATAAAATATGGCGTTTGCGAAAATATTGCCATTACTAAGAGGAAAAAAGAAAGAAGTAAAACGGGAGGGAAACTGCTCACTAAAACCATGGAAATTAATTTTACCCTGCCATAAATATTAATCTCAACCCAAGAACTAACCCTAACTACAACCCCATGTTTAAACTAATTCTAACGTTTTAATCGTTATTTAAAGTTTTTCCTTCTTAAGCCCCAGCATTTTACTTTCTTCATTACACTTGTCGCATCAGCATACTTTATCAGCATGTATTTATCACCAGGTAGGGAATTAAACACAATTTATTAATTAGGAAAGATTTTCAGAAAAAATAAGATGGGATATTCAAGTTTTATTCACGTGTATTTAAATTTTGACTATTTTATATTTTAATACCCTATGTAAGTTATAAAAAGGCATACGTTCTCTAAGATACTCGCAAGATACTATTTGTACAATGCTACCTTGGACTTAAAAAGATACTAAAAATTTGAACTTTCTTAAGATTAAAACAAAATGTGGATTATTCATATTTCGATTTATAAGTTTTATTTTACAATTAAAAACAGCGTGATAATAAACTTAACCAGATCTTTTGTGGACGATCTTTAACAATTACGCTTGGTCGTAAAATAAAGTATAAACACAGAAATCAATAAAACACAAGAGAATGTATATTTCAGATAAGACCTGACAAAAAAGAAATGAAACGTGTCGCGTTGTCTTTCCCTTATGTTGTGTGCCTTATTAATAGTTTTACGCTTACAATATTTAGAACTAATTTATTAAGTACCGTACGCTCGCTATGGCAAGTACAGTGGAACCCCGCTTACCTCACCACCCATGGGACCGTCATCAAGCGGTCGCGTTAGCGGAGTGGTCGTGTTAGTGAATTTTGATTTGGAGTAAGTTGTCGTCATATGCAGCTTAAACGTCTGCCTTTTTACTAATTTTTTACCAGATGCCATTCTTTTTATCAGATACTGCAGAATAAATTTAAAACAATTGTTAGTACTGAAATTTATCTTGAAAAAGTCAGTTCTGTTTGCCCCAATTTTCTTTGTCTGTGTGTACGCGCTCATTTATTCTTATTGTTTTGATCATAAAAGAAATTTAACCTGATTATTTTGGTGACAAAGGCATATTATTTAGCACGTTTGGTCACCTAAGCGGAGTTAAATTTGAAGTTTTGGACCAAAATATGGCGGTCGTGGTCTGGAAACCGGGGTGGTCGCGTTATTGAAACAAAATACAATGCATTACCATAGTAAATTATTTGACCGCACTGAAGTGGTCCTGATAAAGGGGTGGTCTCCAAGCGGGGTTTCACTGTATTAGAATATTAAAGACCACGTTTGATAAGCTAACATCCAGGATATTACATAGACATCGTATAAAAAGTAATCGGAATAGGGGCTTTTACAGTCACAACACTACACCTTATAAGTCAAAAGCAGCAATTACAAATGCTCCCTACGAACCGAATCCTACATTATTCTTCGTATGACGGTGGTTTCGAAGGTAAACTTTAATAACAACTGGCAGTAATTGCCCGTGTGTTAACCCCTTTGGTTTTCCCATTCACGGGGATAAACATGAATAACCTATCCACTCGTTTGGCCAAAAAGGCTGGGTGGGGAAGTGTTACACCTTTTAGTCATTTGGGTTCATGCTCATTGCAAGTGGCTCAATCACCCAACCCGAGTCCGCGGTCTCAAATGAGTCCGTGGACGGTTTAAATGAGTCCGCAAGAACATCAACAATTTGCAAAACTTTTATTTGTTTTTGGTCGTTATAAACAGTAGTGATATGTTTTTATCAACTAGACATTGTAACTTAAGGTAATTTTGTTAAAGTTTTGTAGTGTGCTGTAGTGTATTGTATGCACATAGTCCAGTTACACTACACTTTTTACTCATTGAAAATGAGTCAAAATTGAAAATTGATGCACTTTGAATACGCAAAGACTTTTGCTTGTAAGGAAATAGTCCGAGACCAAAAAAGATTGGGAAACGCTGGTCTAAATAGTCAGTTGCGTACCTTTGCAAGGGACTGTGAGAACATCCCCTGACCTAGTGGATTAATGTCTTACTTTTTCTAAAGAAACCTTTGGTGCGACCGGTTAGGTTGGCGGTTTAGTGCGTTTCCTTTCAGTCTAAAGGTTGCAGGTTCGAAACTCTCTAGCTAGTCGGTTTTGTCCTTGTTCAAGGCACTTAGCGGACATTACCTAAACATAGTGGATTAATACGTTTTACCAAATTAAAGGAACTAAATACTAAACAACACATTGCAATAGCTCTCTTAACCCAATGACGTAAATAAAGTAACGATCGCTCGTGTGACGCCGTTCTTTTCGCATTTGCAGTAATAAAACATGAATATACCATCGCATCATGGACACGTTTCTTTACACTATGCATATCTTTATGCTACTTATGTTACAGTCTTGCGAAGGACAGACACTATTCGTACGTCACAATGAACAGCCGTTTGAAATTAATGATCACAACTTCGAGGAAAGGATGGCTGGGTTGTAATTGCGACAGACATATCATAAAAGGCAACCCGACCATCTACGGCTTTAGTGCAATTGTCTAAGCCTAATATCTATATCGCAATTAATCAAATCCATTAGTTTCGATCCTATCATGGGTTCCAATCTGAACCCCATAAAGAAATAGACATTAAACCAATAATATCTATAAATTACAACCCCCTAGATACCGGTATATTATACATGCTGTATTAGCTTAATAAACTCATTTATGGGTTTTTCTTTTCACACTTTTGGACCACACCGCCAGGACCAGCATTTTACTTACATGTTACACTTTGGTGCAGCCATCCATCGACATAGACATCGAATTAATTAAGTAGTTGCTTCCGGCAGGTTAGTCTGGCGGTTAAGTACGTCGCCTTTCAATCGAAAGGTTGGAGGTGCAAAACTGGTCGCTAGCTAGTCGGTTGTGTACTTGGGCAAGTCACTTTACAGGACATTTCCTGAACCCATTGGATTAATGGGTTCTACTAAATTGAAGGAACGTCTATATCATATACAACACACTGCGATAGCTCCGGTAAACCGACGCTGGGCATGAGGTGATCTGACGATTGCTCGTGTGTTAATAACCCCCTTGGTTTTCCCATTCACGGAAATAAACATAAATATTCATCCTATCCTTTAATAACTTTGATGATTGCATGAGGTAGATAAGATAGACATTCGTTGACTAGTAAGTTTACCTTAAATATCCAGTACTTTTCTCTAAGTAAGGAGAGTACGTACTTACGGCCAGATGCCACATGGAAATAAATAGAAACAGTAATAGGAAAAGTTCCATTATATTATATGTTGCAGTGGCCGGATATGACCTTGTTGCCTTTCGTATATATATATATATCAAAGCTATATCGAGTTGTGCTTGTACTTTACCGGGGTCACTAGGTGAATATGCACATACACAAAGCATGACTAAGCGGAAGATTGCGTCATGACTTAATGGAAGATTGCGTCATACAATAAGTAATTTTCTCACTACTGATATGACTCACGCCATATTGAAACTATACGCTCCAGGCTATGTATATATAGATGGATATAACGACATGATATATTATAAATAGTACTACAAGTCTGGCTCGAATTTTTCCATGTGTGTATCCAACAAATTACTAGAAACTTTAAACAAACGTGTATCGTTTTTCTTTTTTGCAAAATAAAGTTGTTTATTATGATATAAAGCACCTACAATAACTGATTGTAAGAATATACAATAAACATAATAAATATCAAATATAGGGTAAAATACGTAATGCGTTTATAAATTAAATAGAAGAAAGTGCAAATTTGGTAATAAAGGTATAAGAGATCAAAGTATAATAACTGGGACAGCACAAGTACATCCATGGCGAATTCGAATGGATTGTTCAGTTATAATGTTGGTTATAGGGTCGGTGACATTGACCAACCAATTGCTGTGTATTTGCTGGGTGGGGAAATTCGTATTCAATTCTCCTTCGTCGTTCGAAGTCGGCTCAATGCAGTGGTCGTATTGACAAACGTATTCCATTATTCGTGAAGGACTCCTAGGAATGAACATTGATTGTACGTGTGGCCGAATGGTTAACGCGACCAAAACATAATATCAAATTATACACACAAAAATATTCCTAATGACGAGCACATTATGGGTTTAAAACTGAATCCGTTATAAAAAATATATATAATATAGTTTACGGTCGTGTGGCCGAATGGTTACCGCGACCGATACATATATCGAATTATACATAAAACGGTATTAGCAATGAACCCATTTTGGTTTCGAAACTAAGCCAGATAAAAAATGACAAATAATTATTAAAATACTACAATTCTAAAATCAAATAAGTACAGTCGTGTGGCCGAACGGTGAAAACGACCGATACATATATCGATTTTTTTTTTTAAATTGCCTTAGGAACGATCCCATTTTATTTTATTTCTATATAGACCTTTAACGTTCTTGGTGACGAGCCCATCATGGGTTCGATACCTATATCGATAAAAATCAAATGAGATATAAAATTTATGAGAAATTTCAACTGCCGGAAAAATTTTCGTTCAAATCTTTAAACTTACCTATTTTCTGCGTAGTTGACGTGCATATATGCGGGTGAAGTGCTTCGCGTTCCTAGGTACCTTTCAATCCTGGGGTCAACTGAAGTAGGAATCGGTACTTTAAAGTTTGCACTCTGGACTGACCGCTGTATTCGGGGCAAAGTTGGGTTGCAATTTACTACCACAACGAATACCATAAGAGAAATAGCCGTAATTCCTACGTTGTTTTTCATAGTTATATTTTTGGTCTGTCTTCTGAATAATCGAATGTCCAATTCACATATGATGGTTCCCTTTATTTTGGATCCGCTTAAATAACAGCCGCACTGACTTTGGTCACGTCGGAAGAAGCAATTTCAGTTTCTTAACTTTGTCGCAACCCTTCGCAACGAATTACTCATTGCTTACGTCATTCATATTACCATAGACATTAACTAAGCGTCCGGAATTTTTACGCAAGTTTCCGTTAAGTAAGATAATGGATAATACGTGGCATTGGGTGATATTTATAAATGGCGGCTTCCAGACGGTCGATTTTAGGTTTTTTACCAAGGTTGTAATGTAAATTACGTGGGTTTTGGTGATATTTATGAATGACAGTTTCCAGACGGTCATTTTTAGGTTATTTACCAATAGTGTAAAGTATATTATACGTGCTTTGGAGATATATTTATAAATGACGGTTTTTAGACGGCTGTTCTTAGGTTTATTTTACTGTACAGGATAGTGAAAACATATTACCTTGCACTTACAGCATGTGAAAGTCAAAGGGGCAAAACTATCACCATTTTCAATTGCGGGCGCCACCGGTGAAATAGCGTCTTGCGTTCGATGACTAAATACTTAATATGCAAATCGCTTTACGTGACTTGCGTGACATTCCGGTACAGACGCTTAGGTTAAGTCTAAACATGCTGAGTCATTCTGGTCGTATAAGGCCATTTTAACAAGAAACACATAAACTTTTACAACAACAAAAAAACACAAAAAAACAATTTGATTGTTAAATAATTGTATTTATAACATCTATTTAATATGCAACGGTTGATAATAAGCATTAAAACTAAAAAAACGAAAGTTTCTGTATGAATAGATTAAAAATATTACATTGGTGGTTTTATTGGGACAGTTATTTTAATGTTCGGAATTTATTGTTTTAATAAACAAAATTGATCGGCGTGTTTCACATTTTTGAGACTTCGTGTCGACTTTGATTTATTGTCTGTCATAAATAAATACGCGTAGGAAATGACGTCGTACATCTCACAATTGCGTCATAATAATACCATTTCTCAGCAATGTGAATTGATGAAAACCAAACATTCCAATTTTACAAGTTATATTTACGCTATATTGAAGTTAATTGAATGAGACTGTATAGACGTTAATCATTCATTGTATTTTAATTTACCACGACTTATTAGTCATAATATAAATGCGGGCAGACCGATTTTCAGTTTCCCTGAAAGGCAAAATTTACCCTTGAGTTTTGGCAGAAAGTGAATAGCAATGGCGAATAATATGTTGGAGATAGAAATGAAAAGCAACTATCACTACGACCAACCTAACCCGGAAGCTCTTGGAGGTATTTTTACATTTATTTTTCTCATGTTTCTTTTATATAATCTAATTTTATTTTTTAAGACCTATTTATTTTTAACCATACTGCCAAAGATAACGTTAAAGTGGATAAGTACTTGGATCATACGTTTAACAAAATAAAGAAAGCATTAAAGAAGATAAATATATACATTATATAAACCAACAGACCGCCTACACCGTTCTGATTCTATACATGTCTAAATTGTAATGATAATCTAAATTACCAAAATTACATTTTTTGTTAAAATTATTGTAAATTTTCAGGTATATTTTAGGGAAATATAAATGTAATTTTTATTTTTAGTGAAATATTAATATAAGTTTTTTTATAAATTATATTAATGTAACTTTTTTCAGTTAAAATTAATGTGATTTTTTTTATTATATAATTTATATTTTTAGTTAAATATCTTTGTAAATTTTCTTTTAATTAAAAACTAATGAAATTTATTTTAAATTAAATATTAAATTACAATTCAGGTCCGTATTATCGACTTCCAAGATCAGGATTGGGCAGAACGTGGAAATTATTCATTATCTTGTGTTTTCTACTGACTGTTGCAGCAGTTGGAATTGGAGCCGCAGCATTTGTTATGGTATACTTTTTTTTCTTTTTTTTTCGGGCTTAGTTTCGAACCTATAATAAGCTCGTCCCCAAGACCGTATTTTTGTATGTGGTATACGTATCGGTCGCGTTAACCATTCGACCACACGGCCGTACATTGTTATGGTATACTTACAAGTTTGGTTTATTTTCTGTTTTTGCGTCTTTATTAAAATAAGTTGAATGGCATAATTATTTTAAGTTAAGGAGGCAGGTTAAAACGGCAAAACTACAGTAGTTAAAACACGTTAGTGAATATACACGGTGTAACGGAGAAAACACGTGGTCGTCAAACTTTACTTTTTTAATTAAATTAAAAACAAATAGCAGCAGAAAACTTTAAATCAAAATTGATAACAGTTTTTGGTATGATTTGATACTTACACATAATTTTTACTTATTTTTAAAGGTTTATAAAACGCCAGAACAAAGTGTGGCATTGGGAAACAGAACTCAATCAGGTGAAAACATGGTTTGTTTTTATTTTTACCAGGGTAGGTTTCGAACTCTTAATGACTGGTCACCAAGACTGTAATGTATAGAAATGGTATGCGTATCGTTCTCTTTAACCATTCAAACACAAGACATTATATTTAATTGGATGGTTAAAACAGAGGTCAATTCCCTTACATATATGTTTTATTATTTTTTTCTATTTTTTCGAAGATATTTTTGAAGAGAGCGCATTTTAATAACGTAAATAAATATAAATTATATCGATTTGGTTAACCAAGGTTTATTTTACAGTTGTTGATCTTTTGAAAACAAGAGTAAACGTCGTTTTACCAGGAGAATTGAATAATTTAAAAGCTGAATTAGAAGTGATCCAAAGAGGTGAATAAGTTTTGAAAATATCAATCTAGATTTTAGTTTTCTTTAGGCAAAACAAGTAATTAACCTTTAGACAGCGGGGTATTAAACTCAAGTCGTAACTTTCATTTTAATATTTTTGTTGTAATTTCTATTTAACGTAATTTTGTTGGAGTTAATTCACGCTGGATTTATCATGTTATCAACGATATCAGCAGTCCTAAACACTCGCCATGTATGCAATTGCTTCGAATTATAGATTCAAGCATACAATCGAACTTTAGATAACACCAAACATACAATATATCTACAGAACTTATCAAATAATACTGTTTGGCGGCCGCGTATGCTATATTTATTAAATGATATTCTTTTTAATGACGTGTTTTAACGACTTTTCGTTCTGCCGTCTTTTTCTGTTCCTTTGTCTTGTTTTTTATTTAATTCGCTTGCAATACTGGGGCAACAAAATTAATGAACTAAACTCGAACTTAACTATACTCTCATTCGAAACCTAATATACACAACCTTCTTATTTATACACAAATCTAAGGGACACCGCCATTGTCAATAGGCAAATCAGACCCTTAGTATGCTGACGTAAATGTCATGATACATCCTGTCCATACAGAGGTCATTGAATAGTTTAGCGCTATCTATATGTGTGGAGATCTATGTACTGGTTGTAATGGGAAAAGATCAGGTATATATCCCGGTTAGGATAGGATATCTATGTTTATCCCCTTGAGTGGGAAAACCAAGGGGGTTAACACACGGGCAATCATCAGATCACCTCGCGCCCACCGTCGGGTTACCGGAGCTATTGCAGTGTGTTGTGTATAATTTATATGTTCTCTCAATTAAGTAGAACCCAGTAATTTGCGTCGGTTAAGTGCTTCGCGCAAGGACACAAACGACAGGCTAGCAAACAGTTTCAAATCTGCAACCCTTCGACTGAAAGATGACACTTTAAACCACTAGATAGTCTGTCGGTTAGTAAGGATCATTTAAAAAACAATAAGGGAAGGCGGGTTTAAAATTTAGGTTTTTTCAGATTAAGCACAAAAAACTAAACGGCCGGATTACGTGAAGTAACATTGAGATAAATTGTAACCCGACCTACAAGTATTAGTAATATGTATAATAACAATTAATCTACCCTAAACGCCCTATTTAATTTGGTACTCCTAATTGATGTTCCTAATTGGTTCTTAATTGGTAATCTTATTTTAATAATCACCTGACGTCAAACCTTAAGTATGGCTAAACAATAAATGCACTCTAAGCTACTCATTTAAATCATCATTGTTCATTTATCTTTCAGATGTCGAATCGATAGAATTACGTGTCAACCAAACCTCCAAAGGTATTGATAGGATGGGATCGGATACTTATGTTAATCCCTATGGATGGGAAACACAAGGCGTTAACACACGGGCAATCGTCAGATCACCTCGCGCCCACCGTCGGGTTACCGGAGCTATTGCAGTGTGTTGTGTATGATTAACACTCTTCTTTGACCAATACATTAGAGATTTCTTTCATTCAGGGTTTTACATCGAATCTTTAGAAAGATGAACACCAAATTAAGTTAACTGTGATGTAGCCACAATGGCAGGAATAAGATAGGATTGATATTTATGTGTTATCCACGTGAATGGGAAAACGTAAGAAGCGTTATCACATGGGCAATAATTACCTCGCGCCCAAGTTACCGAAGCTATTGCAGTGTATTCTGTATGATAGAGACGTTTCTTCAATTTGATAACAAGTTTAGGCAATGTCTGCTAAGTGCCTTGCCTAAAGAAATAACCGACTAGTTTGCGACCAGTTTCAAACCTTTTGCTCGTGTGAATTACCTTGTGCATTATATATCATCTAGATTTGTAGTTAAATTAATCATACAGTGAGTACTTCCCACTAAGCGTATTATAAGTCACACTTTATTTGCCAGATATAATAAATATGCCGGATATTAATTTGTATGGCAGATATAAAAAAAAATCTACAATAAGAACTTGCAAAGTGTAGCCTACTATAAAAGTCACAACTTTATATTCCAGATATTAACTGGATTCAGCTGTACAATGGTTATGAATACACCGTCCAGTTTAGAGGAGCAAATTTCGAAACTTCACGAGAGTACTGTAGGAGCAAAGGGGGTGATCTTGCTACTGTGGGTATGAGGGATAACAGAACTAGGGAGTAAGTATTAGTTCCAAAGCATTTCAAGTCGGGTTAACATATGTTTGGGTCGGGTGGCTGAAAAGTTAGCAAGATTTATATTAAATTGTTTTAAAAAACGTTGGAACATGCCTATCATTGGATTGAACCTTTGCTGTGTAAAAAATGCCGCGCGGGCACTTATGTTGTCCGGCCCGTTGGTCTCGCGGTTAAGTGCGTCGCCTTTCAATCGAAAGGTTGCAGGTACGAAACTGGTCGCTAGCTAGTCGGTTGTGTCCTTTGGGCAAGACACTTTACGGATATTGCCTGAATCTAGCGGATTACTGGGTTCTTCCAAATTGAAGGAACGTGTGAATCATGTACAACACACTGCAATAGCTCCAGTAACCCGACGGTGGGTGCGAGGTAATCTGACGATTGCCCATGTGTTAACCCTCTTGTTTTCCCATTCACCAGGATAAACATAAATATCATATTTTTTCTCTTCTAAATGTTTGACATCTTTCTAGGTTCATTCTCACACGGATTTTGGCGCCCCAAACCCATTTTAGCACTTGGATTGGTCTCAACGACCTAACTGACGAAGGGGTGTGGATGTGGGTTGATGGACACCGTGTTACAACTGCAAATTCCAAGTTTTACCCCGGGGAACCAAACAACTATGGAAATGGACAAGATTGCGGATATATCAACACATTTAACGGGGTCTATTTAATGGCTGATCACAATTGCGACTCGCCGTTTTCAGCATTATGTGAACGTGCGATATCCTTGTAAAAAATCAATTATATTTGCAATTTTAAAATATTAAATAGTTTCAAATTAGTTACCCATGTACTTTAAATATAGCAATTTGTCACAATTTATTGAATTTTGCAGGACAAAACTAAAAGGAGGGAAAGCGGGAAGGGGGAATAAGGGAAACTGCTGATTAAAATGAAGATTAGTACATTAGAGTCAGTTTTAAACATGGGGTTGGAGTTACGGTTAGTTCTGGGGTTAAGATTAGTGTTTAGAGCAGGGTTTAAATTAGTTTCCTTAATTTTACTGTGTAATTTTCCTCCTTCCCTCCTTCCCGCTTTTAGTGTTCCCCGTTTTTGCATTTATACACATTGTCATAAACCCGATTGTTTCGTTCAATGATTGCATCATGCGATATACCTGACCTTAAGTAACCTTTATACATGACGCAATAAAAAAGTTGTATTATTTTCATTTTTGGTTAGCCTATCCTGCAATAAACATGTACTTTCCTTTCAATTTAGTAAGGTATTAAAGATATACGCTAATTGTAAGGTTATGGAATATTTTTTAACACAGGAACAGAAAACAACTATTGGAGTACGATTCCGAACGCCAGTTTTTATTCTATATTAATGCATAGGCAGTATAGCGGATGTAAACTTCAGAATCAAGATTTAAATTATATTCGAATAGGATATAATATCCCTATTTTAAGTGGGACAATACAGGCTATTTTTTTAAATAGATCGAAGATTATTCCGATTAAAAATGATATGTTTTAATGTAAATCAGATCAATAACGCCACCCTTTTTTCTTTTTTTACCGGGGCAGTTTCGAGCCCAGGTGGGCTAGTCACTTCGAGCCCAGGTGGGCTAGTAGTGATTTTTTATATAATAAGGAATTCGTATATGAATCGGTCGCGTTAACCATTTGGCCACACGACCGTTCAATAACGCCGCCCTTATGCATATCGTTAAAAAGTAAATAAAAATAGTTATAAAAGAATATTAATATTTATTGCCTAAGTAGAAAATGCTGTTGCAGTGATTAAACACCGTATTTTACGGATTATAAAGCGTTCCCGACTATAAGGCGCACTGTCTATAAATTGCTTTGATTAGATTTTTGTCCATACATCAGGCGCACCTGGCTAAAGTACGCAACTTTACAGTAGTTTTATTGCGTAAGGCGGTGATTTATTTATATAATAACAGTGTTGGTACTAGCTTTCAGTGTAGGCAATAAAGTACTATTGGTACTTAATTCATACGTTAGGCCAGTGTTTCTCAAACTGTGTGCCGCGGCACACTAGTGTGCCGTTTGAGATTCTCAGGTGTGCCGCGAAACTTTTTGGAATTTTGCAAAACCTTTGTAGAAAACCTATTTGTGTTACGAATGGGCAAATTGGGCATACGCGACTTTAATGCACAGAAATGTATTTTCCCTAGTTTAGTAGCAAGTAGAGTAGACAGTATTGCTATGGGTAGCGATAATTTAAGGGTGATTGTTATGTCATAAGCACAATTCATTGTTCAGTGTGGTGTATTAATATAATTTTAACACATGCATGACATTTTGTCCTGCACGCTAAGTTAAGCAGCACGAAAACTACCTAGATGACAGGAGATTAAACATTTTATTAATAAGATTATTCCATAAGCAAACTTTAGTTATTTGATCTCATTTAAACTTTTATTGAGTACTCAGTTGGAATTGACGACGAAATGCGTTTGTGTTCGTCAAAAATGGAACCTCGTTGCGATCTTATTTGTGCCAAACGACAAGCACACCCATCCTATTAAAATTTGCTGAATAAAATTCTTTGGTTTAATTTGTTTTGTTCAAGTGTGCCGCGAATTTTTTAGAATTTTCTTAGTGTGCCACGAGCTGGAAAAGTTTGAGAACCACTGCGTTAGGCGAACCAGAGTATAGGGCGCATGATCAATGTATAAAGAAACAAAAGGATTTAAAGTGCGCCTTATGATCCGTAAAATACGGTAAGCAGAAAACATAATGGGCGCTATCACACGGGCAATAGTGTAATAACATTGTTCCCATAGTCAGGTTATCGAAGCTATTGCAGTTTGTTGCATGTGACTGATACGTTCCTTCCATTTTAGTCAAACCCATTACTGGCTTGGGGTGATGTCCGTTAAAAGTCTTGCCGAAGAAAACAACCGACTAAGTGGCGACTAGTTTCAAGTCATTTCGACTGAAAGGCGACACTTTACCCACCAAACGGTTTGGGCGACGCCTTACCAACCAAACTATTTTAATTTTGATCAAAACAAAATATTGGTCACACATTTATAGGTTAAATGGGGACGGTATTATATAATAGTATTTTGCGGGTTGGTGTAATATTGACTGTAGCCGCTGTTTACAAAATTGTGTTTAATTAGCAGCCCAGCGTTAATTGCGCTATGCCTTTTTTCTATCTGTTTTTCTGTTGGTATATATATTTAACCAGTTTCAAGCAGCATTGTGCATTAACATTTAAACGCAGAAGCTAAAATAAGATTTCTGTAAATTGCATTGATCGCTTGAAAACTGTTCCCAGCATACCAAAGAACGATGAAGTTATTTGTTTGTATCGCATGCATTATGTTGGTCGTTTCAGCACAAGGTAAAGTTATTTTTCAAATTGAAAAAAATAATTTTTGTTTAAAAAATTTTGAATATATTTTGAAGTTGTCCTTGATAAATTTATAATAGGATTCTCTTGTTTTTTCGAAAAGGGCTAAAGATTAGCGCGTTATAGCTCGTGTCTAAAATGAGTTACCGAAGATATTTGTTTGTGTATGCTGGTGTTATTTCCACGTTTTTGTTCATTCCTTGAATCATTAGCTGGCCGCGGTACCAACCAATCCCTGAAATGTCATTCCGGGATGAGCATCAACGGGGAAGGAATGTACGAGGAAGTGACTTGTACGGCAGCGGAGGTAGGAAATTGGTTTATGATTTTATACAGCATTGCGTTATCTTATATGGCTATGCAAATGCGTGTTGTTGCGTTGCGGCCTTATACTCTACTTAAGTACGAGTCTGGCCTTTTATGATCAGACACGCGCAAGATATAGTTTTCCTTGTATTGCGTTGCGGTAACTAAAAAACAAAACCATAAAATGATTAACAAAAAGTACATCAGTTAATCAAAATATAATCAAATAATACACACCTGAAATTTCCGGCAAAAATATATATTGCTTAAACAAACGGGCTATTTCTATTATAAGACCACTTCGTTCACAGTTAAAGTTGAAATGACCCAAGGTATCAAGGGTATGTCACACAACACGCACTAAAACAGGATGTGACGTGCAACTTGAACAAGAGAGCAAATACAAACCTAAAAGAAAAAACACGTGACCGTAACAGCAGTATAGATTATTCTTTTTTAGATTATTCTTTCCTAACTGAGTTTTAAACCCAAGATTAATCGCAACTAATTCCCTTTTTTTCTATATAATTTAGTATATGCATCGGTCACGTTAAGCATTCGGTCACACTACTGTACAGAAATGGAATTGACTTTGTTAGATTATAAGTATTGCGATATCTTATCTAGTATGCATTATAAGGTTTATTTATATCTTATATTTTAAATAAACCATTTTTTTACAAGATTAAGCAAACATCACACTACTAATATTTTATTAATCACCATAACAACAATGTGCCATTAAACTGCGATGTCCAGTTTCGTTGTTTTTTCCCTTTTTTTCCATATAGTTTCATTAGGGTTCATTCGCCATTTGTAAAAATTCATGGTCAGGAAAAATATATAACTTCGCCCGTTTTTATTGTATAGGCTTCAGTGCAACAATTTTGTAACAACTAATATTCAGAGTCATTAAATTAAGCAAAATCGTATTTTATATTTCAGAGTTCGTGCCAGACAAGAATTTCACAAAGGGGGCTTTTCACGGTTGTCCACAAGCGATGCGCTGCAACTACTGTGTGTGAAAACAATCTGAGAAACAATGCGATCTCCTGTTCCAGGGACAATAAGGTTTGAAACAAACTATGTCATTACACCTTTACTATGTTTGAGTAAATGAAATATTGTAAATACGTCCGTATTGGAATCCGTTTGATAATATGGCTCGTCTGAGTGATTACCTTGGTGGGTTTTTGCTTTTCAGCCTAGGGGTTGGGAAACTGGTAGCTAGCTAGTCGGTTGTGACCTAGGGAAATGGCACCTTTCGGTTAGGTTTGGCGGCCGCGTCCGCTATATTTATGGGTCCCAATTGAAAAATTGGGACACATATTGTTTTTGTCCGTTTTTTTTTTTTCGTTTTTTTTTTTTCGTCAAAGGTTTGACAGGCATGGCATGGCGCCCCGACATCTACCAGAAGGAATAATGGAATCGTTATGAAACTTAGCTATTTGTTGGACAACATGGTCTAGATATGCAGAAACCAAAATTTTGGGTGATAAATCAAGGGGAATTCCCCTGGGAAGTTAAAAACCAAAACGGTATTTATTATTAAAAAATTAGCTTTTTGTGGCATAGCGCTTAAACGGCAGCTCCAATTTGAATAAGATTTGGTGGAACGTAAGTGCATTAGACACTGATTTTAGACTTGGAAGAAATAAAAAATTTACCTAGGAAAATACCCTAAAAAATAAGATTTTGTTCTCAAATCATGATTGTGACAGGCATGGCATGTCGCCCCGACATCTACCAGAAGGAATAACGGAATCGTAATGAAACTTAGCCATGTGTTAGACAAGATGGTCTAGATATGCAGAAACCAAAATTTTGGGTGATAAATCAAGGGGAATTCCCCTGGGAGGTTAAAAACCAAAACGGTATTTTTTCTAAAAAAAACTAGTTTTTTTGGCATAGCGCTTGAACGGTTGCTTCAATCTGATTCAAATTTGGTGGAATGTAAGTGCATTACCTACTTATTTAACAATTAGAAAAAATAAAAAATAATATCCAGGGAAATACCCTAAAAAATAAGATTTTGTTCTCAAATCATGATTGTGACAGGCATGGCATGACGCCCCGACATCTACCAAAAGGAATAATAAAATAGTAATAAAGCTTTGTCATTTGTTAGACAACATGGTCTAGATACGCAGGAGCAAAATTGTGGGTGATAAATCTAGGGAACCTCCCCGGAGACGTTAAAATCCAAAACAGTTATTTTTCTAAAAAAAATAGCTTTTCGGAACATAGCGTTTAACCGGCTGCTTTAATTTTGATCAGATTTGGTGGAATGCTAGATCGTTAGCCACCCTGTGTAACTTAAAAGAAAGAAAACATTTACTTAGGGTAACTCCATTAAAAATGAAAAGATGTTCCTGACTCATGATTGTGACAGGCATGCCACATTGCACTGACATCTCCAACAAGGATTCGTCAAATCGAATTAAAACTTTTAGAATTGATACTTAACATGACCCACATATGTAAAAACATAAACTTATTTACCAAGCCCATAGGGAATTCCCCGAAGCCATGAAAACTAAATCGAACTGTTTTAGGAATTTAGCTTTATTTCAATACAGTTAAAAAAACTTAAGAAAAGCTTTAATTTCGCAATAAAAATTTGACATTTGTAAAAGAACATGGGCTAGATATGCAGAAACCAAAATTTTGGGTAATGAATCAAGGGGAATTCCCCTGAGACGTTAAAAACCAAAAGGTTTTTTTTCTAATAAATTAGCTTTTGGGGGCATAGCGGTGGAACTGCTGTTCTAATTTTGATCATATTTGGTAAAATGTAAGACCATTGGACACTTTGTGCCAATTAAAAGTAAAAAAAACATTTACTTGGGGTAATTCCTTTAAAAACTAAGATATGTTCCTAAATTTAAGACATTTATTCTTTTTTAACTACACATGGAAAAGAAGTTTGGTTGGATAACTATGGGACCCATGCGTTTATGCTTGCAAAAACAAACTACGTACTCAGTGTATAAAATACAAATTGTGGTTAGGGACCCTGTAGTATAAATATATGGCATACAACATGTGTTTTACAAATAGTGGTGGTTAAACACGTGGTTGACACTCTCTAGTTATTAAATTATATCCTCTTTTAAATCACGTGTTTTAACGACTGTTCGTTTTGCCGTCTTTTCCTGTGCCGTGATTTGTTTGTTTGCCATTTTTTAATACTAATTCAAAAAAGGAATAAACTAAACTAAACTTACTAGATATTGGCTGAACCCAGCGAATTATTGGGTTCTAATAAATTGAAGGAATGTGTAAATTATATACAACACACTCCAATAACTCCAGTAACCCGACGGTGGGCGCGAGATAATCTGACGATTGCCCGTGTATAACCCTCTTGGTTGTTTTTTTTTCATTCACGGAATAAACATGAATATTCTATCCTCGTTTACTTCTATTGTGGGTATTTAAACGTGTAAAATCGTATGTCGGTGTCTCACACACGGGGATAAAAGTGAACGTCCAACCCTCATTGTATTGTGTTTGTCAAGGTACTAATCTGTCACTACTGCTGTTCGACCGACCGCTGCAACACCTTGGAACGAATACCCGAAATGGAATCTAACAACGCTTAGTGGAAGACACCATTCATTATTAAAGACTGAGACCTCTATATGCTATTATGTAGTTTGCCTTTGTATAGTGTTTGTGTTAAACTGTGGGTGATAAAAATAAATAAAACAATGTATTCGTATATAACTGTTCATTGATATATTTCTTCAAAAAACTTTCGATCACCCAAACGAATCAGCCAAATTTTAAAAGTGTAGTCCCAAATAAACTTGGTAGTCTGTTTTGATACGTTTTATTAACAAATACAAAAGTAAATACGAATTTAACTAACGTATTTTCACAAGTAGATCCGTCACAATATCACGTGAGACACATACGCAATGGCAAAAAAGAGCATTTGGGGTTTTTAAACTACATTTTAACCCGTAAATTTCATATCTAGCTTAAATATTAAAAAATCGCAATTGAACAAACAAGAGCGTTAAATCAAAGGACAGAACTGTGCATTGAAGACCATGATTGAAAATCATTTCATAATTTGTACAAAAGGAAGTTTAATCAACTCGCAGCATATTCAGTCCCCTGTAGACCTCTGCAGACTAATGTGAATTCCTTAACAGCGTCTCTACAACGCTTTTTGCTTTTTGAAGACTGCAGAAGTTGTTTTACAAAGTATGCTTTCTTAACATGGGAGATATCAGGTGGTAAGATGGCAGAGTTACCGACTAGCTCTTGCAACCACTCCGAAAAGTCACGAAACGCAAATCGACAAAGCGCTTGGATTATGTCTGCATAGTTGTCCATATGAGTACGAGGTGCATCACCACCTATCCCATGAAGCACTAATGCAAGGAGATCTCGACCCATTTTATGAGTTGCTTGTTGGATGTCCGCGTCTTCTGAGTACAAGGACAAAAAGTCGACAAAAAACGAGGAACCAATTTTCGCAGATTCAGAGTCTGCCATTCTAAGTGTGATAATCCCACAGTGAAATACATCAGCAATGCTAATGAGTCCATTAGCAGTCGCCGCTTGTTTAAATAGTTGGGATTGTTTTCTAGCTGTATGTGAGAGTAGGCGTAAAAAACTGTGTCCAATGTCTGGGTGTTCTTTGATTAATCCTTTTCCGTATATCGGCAAGATTATTTGCACAATAGAGCTGAGAAGCAATGATACTGTGTTCTTGTGTTCACTGTCAGCTCCAAATACAAGTACAATCTGTTGGGCTAAGTCCAATACACAGGTATGAGGGTATACTTTTAAAACAGCAGTGAGCATTTCGCACAGTGGGGATAGCAACGGCGAGAAATCATTGACAAGACTTCGAATCGATTTATCGTAGAGATTTGAAAACGCCTCCATGATACCAACGTCTGAGATCCATTGCTCAAGAATGCTTTTTAAGATAGGTGTCAGCTGGTGAAGTATTAAAACTGCAGGTTGCTCCTCGTGGGACTTTATCAGCTCACCGTTCTCGTCTTCTTTCCGCCGATCAAGTGTAGAAAATAGGTGGCTCAAAAGATCAAGTATATGGATTATACTGTTCTTGTTGGGCACAGATTGTGGATCCTTAGACAGTGCCTCCAATTGATGCATGTGCAAGATTAGTAAATTCTGCAAATGCTTTAAGCAATCGGTTTGTGGTAAAACAGACAGAAGATGACCTGCTGACTGCATGAGCCAAGTTTCTTCATTATTCCGCAGCACTCCTCGAGTAAGTAATGTGGAAATTTGTTGTATAATACTAGGTGTTATGGGAACTAAGTGCTCGCAACATTCGCTTGTAAGCCTTCGTAGTGTGAGAACGGTGGAAAGAGATAAATCATTGTTGTTTAAACATGGCAACACAATGGCCATTAAAACTTCTAGGTTTTCTGGGTGGTTACTGAGCCAGTCAGTTAACGCTCCGATTGTGTATATAAGAGTATCTGCAAGTTGCAGTGAGTTAACATGGATTTGTGGTAAAATGTTCACCAAAGACTGAATGCAGCTCAAATCATCATTTGATTCATTCAACGTTTCTACAATGGAATGGATCCCAAATAAGCAAGTCTCTAATTCATGCCAGGGGCGCTCGGGAGATGCGGCTGACTGTTCGATAGCTGTTTGGAGCTGTCTCATTATGAAATATAGCACATCAATATGCAACATTTCTAATAAATACATCAAAGTGTCTGAAATGTCGATCCTGTATATCCTATGTTGTTCTTTTTCTTCAGCCGTCCAGTCAGTGTAGGAGTTGTCCTTTGGATATTTTGCTTTTGATAACAAATTGGTGATTAACTGGAAGAAAAAATTATTTAATTGTTGTCGGACAGCGGCGTTTTGTGTTGTCGACACTGCTTGCATTTCATCTTGTAGTGAATACCAGAACGTGAATGAAATTGGGCTAGAATTTTCACTGATTGGATATTGTAGATTTAAAACCAAGCAGTCCATGACAAAACAAGTTAAACCCCATCCAACACTGTTATCGGAAAAAGTTTCAAGCACAAATTTTGTGTGGTTTTCAGCTAAACTGCACACTAGCTTGGTCAAGCCGAGTATAGTGTCTGAATCTTCATCCTTTACAGCTTTGGTGAACATGGGATGAAGAGATAGAACTAAAGGTGTCAACTTCTTTACAGTGTTCGGGTAATCATGAAGGCGCGGAGAACAGAATGTGTTAAGCATGCATTCAACTGAAGAATCAAAAAGTTCAGGTTTTTCTATGCAGCCAAGCACTTGAACTAATAGCTCTTCACATTCATTAAGTGGAGTGCCAAGAGCTACCCAGCTTGAAAGGCATTTGATGACTTTAACCTGATTTGAATCGTCAGCATAAGAAACCGATTTAAGTAATTCTACAACTTCTAAGAATCCATTTCTCAGAAGATGCATCATATTTCCTTTCTTGTATTTTTCAGTATTTGCACTGAGACATTCTTCAGGCAAGACTGTAAGGATTTCTAGAAGCGCTGAACATCGTTGACTCTGAGACAAAGTCGCCGTGTTTTCTGACTTAATTTTTTCAATAATATCATGCACAGCGTTCGGCCATAAGTTCTGGTTGCCACAATTGAATACAAATGCAGAAAAAGCAACACATAACCGGGTTAAAATGATCTTCTTATCTGTGGTAACAGAAAACCGAAGCAACTGTTCGTAAAGCTTACATTTCAAAACTTCTACATCATCCTCACTGATATCTTTCCATGAACTGTTAATCTTGCTCGACAGCGAACTTGCTCCAAAATGTTGAACTTCAGTTGTTTTGCCTTCCCCAAGCAGATTCCATGCAAACTGCCATGCTTCCGCACTGCGTTGGGCTTTCATCAGCCATTTTTGAGCCGTGTCCTTACATGACATTGACGGGTTGTAGTAGAGCTCATGTAATGCATTTTC
>CH002356.1:481904-493773 GCA_000149265.1 Ciona savignyi
TTGATTTTTGGGTATACATGTTTTATTTAATTTGAACCTCTTCTATGTGCATTTAATGGTACTTAAAAATTAAACTGAATTTACATTTATTATTTTTAAGAAACCTTCCAATGAAGATTTTGACTCGGACAAACCTGGTGTCGTATTTTTAAAACACATTCCGCATGGTTTCTTTGAACCTCAGATGAAACGATATTTTTCACAATTCGGCGATGTTAACAAACTTCGACTTTCAAGGAGTAAAAAGGTAATTTATTAGATGATATGTGAAATCATTTGATATATATGGGTTCCTCTAATTAGTACAGGATAGCTTGAAGCGTTTGGATCGACCGTTTGGAACACTAACCCTAATTTTAACCCTAACCTTCCAAGCGATCCAACCGCTCATGTAGTAAGTAGAGGTACTGGATATGTGTTATTACATTGCCTGTAAAGTGTTTTCTGAATTACTGTAGTTTTTTCGTTTTATCCTGCCTCCTTTTTTAAAAATAATTATGCAGTTCTTTTTTTAATGTAATAAAGGAGAGAAAAATAAAATAATTTTTTTTTCCATATCAGTAATTTAAATTCACATGTTTTAATACTTGCGAGATTCTTGTTTTTAATTCATTTACTTGGTGCGGTTGGCCGAATAGACCTAGATGTAGAATAAATTGTGATAAAACGATACATATTGAGTATTTGGCAAATCAACCATATTATGCCATGTTTTACAGAGTGGACGATCTAAAGGTTACGCTTACATCGAGTTTTCTTGCGAAGAAGTAGCAAAGGTTGTGGCTGAAACGATGAACAACTATCTCATGTTTAATAGATGTTTAAAATGTAAGTCGAATTCTTGTTTTAAATCTTGATTACATGATCAATACTGTGTGGTTTGTTGGTAAAAACAAATATATCAGCTCCTCAAACTTACTCTATTTTTTCATACTGCTGCTTACCATTTATTTACCTAATTAATTCATACTGGTCGCTTAATTGTTTTCTAAAATCTATCTAAAGATCTTTTAACACAGTAAATAGCTGTTAACACTCGTTTTAAGGCTTAGGATGTTATGAGTAGACCCATCAGTTGTCTCGTGACTTTATCAGTTGCCTCACTCACTTTCGTATGATTTGCTTGGAACTTTTTGTTGTTTATTTAATCAAATAACCATCAGGCGAAGTCGTACCACTGGATAAACTTCACCCGGACACGTTTAAAGGACACGACCGGGTATTCTACCTGCCAACTTCAAGGAAAAATTCCATCCGTAAATTTAATAATCGTAGCAGTGACCCTGAAAAGGTTGGTAAATAATCTATTTTTATGTGTTAACATACAATGTCATATTGATAGATGTTATGGTTATGGTTTATAAATAGAGTGGCAGTGGTTGCATGTCATTTTATAAAAATGTCAGATTGCATTCTACAAAATAAACGTCAAGAATGACACTAAATACTTAAATTAATGTAAATATAAGATAAAAATAAAAATTACAGATATTTATTTTCTGGGTGACATGTTACCCTTGTATATAAGTGTTGGGTTGTATCATACAAAATATGCTATACCCCATGTTTTTACCTATTGCGCACACTTTATGAAAAATATTGCTTACATAGGTGAAGTTGCTAATTTAATTTTTATGTAAATTTGCTTTTAGTGTAGTCAGTACTTTTTAGAAATATGTATGTTACCAATGGCTATAATTAATTCTGTGATTTAAAATTTAAATCATTTTGTTTATTTGGTTGGTGTTTCGTTATTACTTTTTAGAAAATTCTATGTTACTTTTACCTATAGTTTATTCTTTTATTTTAAACTTAAATCATGTCCTTAAAACTTAAAGGTAGGTTAGATTAGAATTATCCTCACCACCTATTTGTTCATAGTACCTTTAAATACTACAGGATCGATTGGAGCGCTTTGATCGGTTGCTATTAGGGCTGCGAAAAATTAACGGTTAACCGTTTTTATGGTTAACCGTCACATCAAATTTTAACCGTTTTTAACAACTCTGTTTTTGAACTCTTTATCTGTTCGTTGGTTGGTAAAACGCACGCTTTCATGACATGAAATACCTGACTGACAACAGTAAAAAATGTGGGATGGCAACATACAAAATATACCACTCAGGTTTTTTCACTCATTATGGTATTTTTTACAATATGTTTACTGTAAAAAAAAGAATTTGTGGCACGGAATCCTTAAAATCGCAACCTATATAACACACACGTTCATTCATATTTTGAAACGTTACTTTACCGCCCACATTTAATTGGGCGTAATTGCGTTTTAATAATCTTCAAATATACATAACTCCATTCACAGGTTGATTGTTTCATTATTAACGTAATATAAGCCACCATTCACACGTCGATTGTTTGATTGTCAACGTAATATACGCACCATTCACACGTCGATTGTTTGATTGTCAACGTAATATAAGCAACCATTCAGACGTTGATTGTTTAATTTTTAACTTAATATTACGCATTACAATCAAAGTTATACTATGTGTCTTAAGGTGACGTTTAAAAACTATAAAGTAACGCATAAATAAGACCCGATAATGCCGGTAATCACGCGCGTTATTTCTTTGCTGCCCTTTACGGCTGCCTGAACTTTTTTTGCCAAAAACGGTGTCGATTTGATGGTAGTTTAAAGAAAATCGGTTAACGGTTAACCGATTATTTTTACATCAGTTAACCGTTTTTTAAATTAACCGTTAATTCGCAGCCCTAGTTGCTATACCTCGTAATTACAAAAGCCTAGGAGAAAACTTCTCCCACTAAAATAAAGATTATAATATTAATGTTAGGGTTGGGGTTGAGACTAGTGTTTGGGATAGGGTTAGAATTACTTTCCATAGCAATCTAAGCGATCCAAGTGCTCCAAGCGGTCCTGTAGTATTCAGAGGCACCCATTTGTCCATGGATTCTTTGCAAATTAGCAGATTGCTTGATTAGTTTCTTCTTTATTAAAGTTGCATTTAAATAGGTTGCCAAGCGTGAGAAGCGGTTGAGAGGAACGAATTCTAAATTGGAGTCGAAGCTAAAAGAACTTGGGATCGAATATGACATCAGGAACGTAAGTCATAACTTGTGGCCGAACGACTGTTCAACCATGTTTTATACAAGTACCGTTTTGGGGATTGGAGTTAATCTTGTGCATATTAATCAGGATACGGTAGGATATTTATGTTTATCTCCATTGAATGGTGAATTTTTTATCACACAAGCTATCGTAGGATTACCTTGCGTCCACCATTCGTTTACTGCAGCTATTGCGGTGTATTCTGTGTTGTATAATTAAGACAGTATTTTTTAATTTTAGTAAAACCCATTATTCCACTGGATTCATGCGATGCTAGCTAAAACACCCAACTAGGTATTTACCAGTTTCGAACCTGCAACCCTTCTGGTAATGCACAAACCCACTACAGTATTGGGGACCAACAGTATAAAACCTTTTAATTCATGTTATTTCACTCGCTCATTTTTAAAAGTTACAAAAATCGTTGATCACAAATTTTTAGTCCTTGATAAACTAATGTTTTTTAGTTGAAAACCAACCCAGATTGGAAGCCCCCACCAAGGAAATTGCCACCTCCGCCTACTGGTAATTTTAACATTTTCCTCTATTTTAAGCTTGAATTATGTCGGTCATGTTTTTTGATATTCTAATGCAGAAAGAAACAGTTTGTTATAAAATGCTGTTTTAAAACATTTTTGTATTTCCGTGTGGAATAGTGATGTTTTAATTGCCACCATGTCAGTTAAACCTCATAGATAATTAAAACAAACCCATAATTAAGCCCCATAGATAATTAATGGTGGATGATAGATGGGTGAATAGGATATTGATGTTTATCCATGGGAATGGAAAACCCAAGTTAACACACGGGCAATCCTTAGATCACCTCGCGCCCACCGTCGGGTTACCGAAGCTATTGCAGTGTGTTATATGTATGATTCACATGTTCCTAATTTGGTAGAATCCATTAATCCACTGGGTTCAATATTCGATAAGTGCCTCCTTCAAATCGTCAGAGTACCTTATCCCCACTGTCGGGTTACCCGAGCCATTGAAAGATGTTGTGTATGATTGAGATCATGACTAACCTTAACCGTTATACTAACACGGCTGTAACAAAACGGTCCCTGATTTATAGCTGCTGTCGTGTTTTGCCAATGGTTAAGTTGTATTATCCTTCACAGTTACGTCATTAGAAAACGAGGGAAAAAATGCTTTAAATCAAACTGCCGACTCGACGCTAGATGTCACTAAAGAGATGCTCATTGACAAGGAAGACAACGAAATTGTGTTCAAAACTCCTCCCAAATCGTCCAATGTCACGGTTAAAGTAATGGAGCCGGATACTTTAACCTCCACAGCAGAGAAACGTCCGCGCAGAACACCAAAGGTTGCAAAAAGCTCACGAAAATCGAAAATGGCACAAAAGAGAATGCTCCTTAATATGACGATGTAAAACGCTTCTATATTTCAAATATTTGCAGACCAAATAAGCATGTGGTAATCCATCTCAAATTTTCAATTTTGTAAAGCGTTACAGTAGGAACGTATACGAAGGTATATGTTGATAAAATATTGATATTTTACCGACATGCGTATTTTCCTTTCAAGAATAAACCACGCTAGCTCTAATCGCGTTGTTCTAGTTTCAATACAAGCTTTTTATTGCAAAGGTGCAAAAGATAATATATTATTAAACGGTCGCGTGGTAGAATGGTTAGCTCTACCGATTTATATACAGCATGTGTGGCCGAAAGGTTAGCGCGACCTATTCATATACAGCATGTGTGGCGAATGGTTAGCGCGACCGATTCATATACAGCATGTGTGGCGAATGGTTAGCGCGACCGATTCATATACAGCATGTGTGGCCGAATGGTTAACGCGACAGATTCATAGAATGCTTCACAAGTAAAGACCCCATTATAGGTTCTAAACTTATATCAGTAAAAAAGTTAAATTAAAGAAAAAAATATTATAAATATTAATATACAAGTCATATTTTTGATATTCTTTCGCAACAAGAAACATTTTGTTACACGATCCCACATTTAGGATAACTAACAGAATTAAAAGTGAATGGGAAAACCAAAGTGCTTAACATACGGGCAATCGTCAGATCACCTCGCGCACACCGACGGGTTACCAGAGCTATTTTAGTGTGTTGTGTATAATTCAGACGTTCCTTAAATTTAACATCATTTCACTGGGTTAAAATAAAAACAAGCTCAAGACGGTAATACCTGACATTTCACTATATGTTTCTTAGTGGTCACTTAATTAAGGCTCGAAAACTGGTAACGTAAAAAGGAACTTCAAACATTGAAATAACTTCGGAAAGGTATCGGGAGCAAGATTGAATGTGTTTATTGCAACCTTATCACAGTCGGTTGTATCCTTGGGCAAAGCACTTAACGAATATTGCCTGAACCCAGCGGATTATTGGGTTCTACTAAATTGAAGGAACGTGTGAACCATACACAACACATTGCAATAGCTCCGGTAACCCGACGGTGGGTGCAAAACAATCTTACGATTTCCACACCTTTGGTTTTCCCATTTGCGGGAATAAACATGAATATCCTGTCCTATAACCACGAGTAATTTAGTATCCGACGTGACCGGTTATATATAACTGGGTTGTATCTGCAGGCAGCTGTTACTGTTTCACATTTGCGCAATGCGGTTTATTTTACCTAGTCCTCATTGGAATATGTTATCCGAACAATAATGGGAATTTTTAAGCCCTTAAGATACATTAAACCACTCTTTTTCATTCGGTTTCATCCATTAGCCTTAGATTTAACCTCTCATATTCATTTGACCACACTTATCCATATAAAACCTCCTTAACGACGTAAAATTAACCACACTTACAACTATAATCACCTTTATCCATTCGCTCTGATAAATTTAACTTTACCACCCTTATACATTCAACTTAGGCCATACATATATTTTTCTCCGTGTAAAAATGTATTACCGGTCTCGTTACTTGGTCAGTCTCAAAGATAACTTTGATATCCAACCCTTAATTAACCACCGGTTAGTCTGGTGGTTAAGTGCGACGCCTTTCAACCGAACGTTTGTAAGTGCGAAACTGTTGGCTAGATAGTCGGTTGTGTCCTTGGACAAGGCGCTTAACCGACAATGTCTAAACCCAGCGGATTAATGGGTTCTACTATATACAACATACTGCAATAGCTCTTGTAACCCGACGGTGGGCGCGAGGTGATCTGACCATTGCCAATGGGTTTACCCCCTTGGTTTTCCCATTCACGGGGATAAACATGAACATCATATCCTAACCCTGACAGTTAACCACACTTGTCCATTTAAGTTAGCGCCGTTTGCTCCGTGTAAAATATATTATCTATAAGGTAACTCGAAAAGCCTCAAAGATAACTTTGAGAGTTCAAATAACCTTGGAAATTCGAATAACTTTGAGAATTCAAATAACTTTGATAATTTGAATAACTTTGATAATTCGAATAACTTTGAGAATTCAAAAAACTTTAAGAATTCGAATAACTTTGATAATTCGAATAACTTTGATAATTCGAATAACTTTGAGAATTCAAAAAACTTTGGGAATTCGAATAACTTTAAGAATTCGAATAACTTTGATAATTCAGATAACTTTAATAATTCGAATAACTTTGATAATTCGAATAACTTTAAGAATTTGAACAACTTTGATAATTCGGATAACTTTGAGAATTCAAATAACTTAGATATTTCGAATAACTTTAAAAATTTGAATAACTTTGATAATTTAGATAACTTTGATAATTCGAATAACTTTGATAATTCAAATAACTTTAAGAATTCAAAAAACTTTTAGAGATCGTATAACTTTGATAATTTGGGCCTAAATGGCTGGATAAATCCCTGGGAACGAGTTCACCATCAATCACTGCAACCGGCTTCCGTTAAAAGAGACTGCCTCATTGTTGGCTTCAAACCGCTAACCATCACAGGCCTGTTGCCTTCCTGTTTGATATCCTCACGCGCATTCACGCAGAGTAGGTTGGCGCTCTTAAGTTTACCACCTCAGTCGGTGTGATATCCCGAAATCTATTCTTGTGCGCTAATATTGGAAGGTTGTGCTGCAGTTGTATAATTAGAAAATGCGCTAAAGAATCTGCTCGGTATTGCATGTGCTGGTAATTTCACAATTACATAAACATTTGTTAGATGTTTAGAGCTGTAGTTTTAGGTTAGTTATATACAAATATGTAGGCAGTGTCTGTTATCCTGTCTAAGTAATAACATATGGTGTTGTCTTGTGTAGACAAGGCATTACGTACATACGTAATTAATCTAGAGAGATTTCCTTTCAGCAGGATAAATCTAAAACAGTAGAGTCTGTATATTTCGGTAGAAATGTACCAAAACTATCAAAACGTGATATGAGTTACTAAAAAGCTAAACATAGCATAATGTTATTAGAGGAAATAGCAATATAACAAAGTAATTAAAACTGTGTAGGCAGTATATAGAAAAGTCTGAGTGTAATTTAAAGTTAATAGTATAATTAGCTTTCACATTCAAGCTAACATGGAAAGTTGTAGAAAAGATATTATTTTTAACCCAACCTAAAAAATTAAATGGATAGAAACTCTGTCAAAAAAACTTTAAAAGTGTGTAGTAAAAACGATTTTCAGCTATTACATTAAAGTTTTAATCAGCTAAATATGTGCTGCATAACTGAACTAAAGGAAATACATGTCGTGGTCAAAGGTAAACATGAAATCTATTATTTATTACACAGATTCCGGTATAAGGTTAACTTCCTTTTTGCTTTGTGATCATAAGTCCCATGTAAAGTAACGAACAGATGTAATAGTTAGAACTTGGCTGGGCTTTCGCCCCAAATGTAATTTTTGGCAAGAATTTCCTATTAGAGTTGTGTAATATGCTAATATAACCTGAAAGAGACAGTAAAATATAGCTAGTTATTTAAAATTTCACATTTAAGTTTCATTTTAGATTACTGTCGCATTTAAAGATTAATGATCTTACATCCCTTAATCGCTTAACCTAAGTCAACGCTGTAGTGTATAATCAAGAAAAGAGTAGCTTTTACGAGTTCATTAACCAACAGTTTATATTTATGTCTTGATAGTTAGGTGAAGCAATGATATTTTCGTATATGATATATATATATATATCAGTGTTTGTAAACCTTTTTAATGAAATCGTACACACTATCAACTATTACTTAAAAGCTTACACACCGGTTTTAACAACATAATACACTGAAATTGCATCAAATTAATAAAAAAACACCTGTTAAGGAAAATATTTAGTATAATCAGGCTAGAATTATCGTTCTGTAAATTTATAATGATACACGCAGGTATGAAAATAAATTTACTATATTGTTTTATAATATGTTGTACACTTTAGTACACCTTATTATAGTTGCAAACTTAAAAAAGTTAAGTCCACCGTAGATGTACAATACACACGGTTGAAAAGCACTGGTATATTATATGACGATACAATTGATTTTATGACGACATGAAATTAATTGGAATCGTCGTCTCTTCACTATGTGAGCGCTAATAATCCAATGTATCGTATAATGCGGCGAAAACTAAAAGGAGGGAAGGAGGGAAACTGCTTTCTAAAATAAAGATTAAGAGTATTAGAGTTAGTTTTAAACAAGGGGTTGGAGTTAGGGTTAGTTCTGGGGTTGAGATTAGTGTTTAGGGCAGGGTTAAAAATTAATTTCCATAGTTTTAGTGAGCAGTTTCCCTCTTTCTCTCTTTTTAGTGTTGCCCTAAAATTCGGGCAGTACCAAAAGAAGAAAATATTAAAATACTCATAATAGTTAAGTGTAGCGTTGAAATTATTCTCTCAATTATAACTTATAAAACTGTGTTCAATTTTAGATAAACTGACCCAATTCAATGTACCATTAACCTGTCTCGTTTATGTTCAGATAGTTTGTAACATTCAAGTTTATTATTGTAATCTTGCTTGCGTTTGGCGACCGTGCTTTATATTTAATATTTATCTTTTTTTAATCCCATGTTTTAACAACTGTTCGTTTTGCCGTTTTTCCTGTTCCTGTGCCATGATTTGTTTTATTGATTTAATACATAATACTAGCATAATAAATGATTAAACTAAACTTATCAATCAAACCTACAAATACAACCTTTAATATTCTACAAATGTATGACATTATTTATACACAATTTTGGTAATTTCTTTAAAATATCGCAGGTAGCCAGTCGTCATATTGATTGTTATATCTACATTTTCTATTTTCGGGCCTACGTCATACTTTCCAATCGATTTTAAGAAATCCAATAATAATGGACATTGGTCAGTATACTTCAGCATACAGAATAATATTAAATCAAGGTGCTAGTCCAACCTATTTGTAATTTATAGTTAGTTTTAAACCCAGGTTTGGCGACCGAGTCCGGTATATTTATTTAGTTATATCCAATTTCTTTAAAATAACGTTTTTTTAACGACTGTTCGTTTTGCCGTCTTTTCCTGTTCCTGTGCCGTGTTTTTGCTTTTAGTTTTAAGCCTATGTTTGGCGGCCATGTCCGCTATATTAATTTTAGTTATTTCATTTTCTTTCAAATAACGTTTTTTAACTAATGTTGGTTTGCCGTATTTTCCTGTTCCTGTGTCGTGGTTTTGCTTTATTTGCCATTAGTTAATACTGGGACAAATAATGATTAAACTAAACTAAACACCTGATATAATAGATTTACCAAACGAAACATTTTGTGTTTTAGATTTTGAATGGTCAAGAAGTGGTGTGATGTTTACAAAAATTAGTTTAAAATGATGAGACTTTTTTGCCTTGTGACGTAATTGTGGGAACTATTACGTCATGGCCGCGCTATCGGGCGGTGCAGTCGCTGGAATCTGCATCGTGAGCGTCTTGGGCGCCGCGCTTCTCGCGTGGGTTATTTATTACGTAATAAAGAAGAGACAAAGGGACACGGAATACTTGGATAGATGCGGGCGGCTGTGGAAGAAGTATGGACACCGAGAGAGACCGGAAATGATGCCAAAGTACCCCTACGCAGGCGCCACCTTTATAAGAGCGCCAGTACCGGGACAGCAGTTCACGAGTCGAGAGTTGAAGGCGTCAACGAGTACTTCCCAGGAGTTCGTGGTTCCTAATCGGAAAGCAACAGATCCCAATGAGAGAGGTGGGGAAGTATCGCTTTGTTGAATATGAAACAGTACCACTGTTATGTAGGATGGAATTAGCTTAAAATCATGCCATTTTCGGCATTTTCCGAAATATTCTAATCTTGAAATTTCTATCTAAAAATAGTTGCTTCCTATTTTAAATGGACTAGAAAAAACAATAGTAACTTGATAATGGCTGAAAATTGCTTAATTTGATTTAAAACCATTTCCAGCATTTGTCAAGGATGTTTTATCTTATGGCCGAATATTAATTTTAAACCAAGACAGCCTCGAACTTACATCCCTTCGGCTGAAAGGCGAGGCACTAATCCACCAGACTAATCGGTAGAAAGATTATGATTTTATGGTTGATGTTAGGCCTGGCGTTAAAGTTAGCATTATTTCTGGAGTTGAGTTAAGCATTACTTTTGGAGAAGTTAGCATTATTTATTGGGTTGAGATTATTGTGTAGAGTAGGGTTAGAATTACTTTTCATAGTTTTAGTAAGCAGTTTTCCTCTTTTCCTTTTCCCCTTCCCCTTAGTTTTGCCCATTTTTAAGGCAACGTTTTTCATTGAGTTATTTTAAACAAAAAGTCTGCGAAGCTGTGACTGAGATAACGAGACTTTGGTCCCTAAAAGTTGATATTTTTATTTTGAGGGATTGGGAGAAAAAATAGCTCTATGTTAGAGTTGATTTGACGACTGACATTAAAGTTACTGTTAGTTCTGGGGTTAAGATTAGAGTTTAAGACGGGGTATAAGAATCAGTTTCCATAATTTTAGTGAGCAGTTTCCCTATTTCTCTCATTTTAGTGTTCTCCCTTAAAAGTTTATTTTTTATTTTCAGATTGGGAGAAAAAGAGTTCCATGTATGCCCCTATCGACCCTGGTTCTATTAATCCTAGACTTTATTCCGACGACTTCAGTGGACAGGTGACGTAATACAACAATATAGTTTCCATTTCTAAACAATTTTAATTTTATCATTTTTATATTAAACGTCACAGCTTTTACTTTTATGTCCGGCCGGTTAGTCTGGTGGTTAAGTTCGTCGCCTTTCAATCGAAAGGTTGCAAGTAATAAACTGGTCGCAATGTCCTTGAGCAACGCACTTAACGGATTTGCATGAACCCAGCGAAATAGAGGGTTTTACCAAATTAACGTGTGAATCATACACAACACACTACAATAGCTCCAGTAACCCGACGATGGGCGCGAGGCAATCTGACGATTGCCCGTGTGTTAACCCCCTTGGTTTTCCAATTCACGGGGAAAAACATAAATATCCTATCCTATGTAAAAATACTTCATTGTAGCTGATTTTCCACAGCGCAGTGATATTGCTGTAATCAGCAAAGTCAGTATGCTATAGGCCTATGCATCGGTATTGATTTATTTGAGATACGTAAGAATTTTCATGTCGCATTACAACAATATATTTTTCAATTTTGAAGAATTGTTATTACATAATTGTATAAAACTTCACAGCACTTTTTCCTAAAATAATATTTATATATAGCAGATTTTCGAAAAACATTTTTTTTTAATTCTTGAACAATTTTATTACATTATTAAACATAAATTTACTTTTCTGTAAAAGCACTATGCAATCAGGACCATCAATACTCCATATGCATGGGTATTGATTTATCTGAGGCACGTATGCGTAC
>CH002356.1:501823-513451 GCA_000149265.1 Ciona savignyi
TCCTTTCCTGTCGTATTCAGCTTCACTTTTCACCGTTTTTACATTAAGTTACATTATCTTGTTAGGTAGCGGAAATATATTCAAAAAGTAAACAAAACTTAGTTTTTGTTAGGCAAGTAAGGCCTTTTTCCTATCGTCTACAGCTTGACTTTTCAATGTTTTTACATTAAGTTACATTATCTTGTTTGGTAGCTGAAATATTCAAAAAGTAAACAAGCTTAGTTTTTGTAAGGCAAGTAAGGCCTTTCAAACAATAAACAAAAGACAAATGTTGTAAGCCCAGCACGCACAATAGCGTTCACACGGTTATACTACAATACCTCACTTAATTGTTCAGTTCTGACCTACTCCCCAATTTGGTCGATAAAAAAACTCGATAAAAATGTTTTTATGTGAAAAAACACTTTGAAAAATTTGTGTAAAAAATACACTTTAAAGTGGGATTCTCGATAACCTGTAGTCAACAGCTCTCAACGCTATGTATAACATGCTTGTATTGATGTAAGCAGCATAAAACACTATTCCACCAAAACATACTAGAACAAGTCATATAAAATATAATAGGCGGTAAAGTCGAACGATTTTGGCGGGAAAGATAACGATAAAGGCGACAGTTAATAATTATTAAGAGTTGGCTACGAGGCCATCATAAAGTAAACAACGCATGCACCAATATAAAACACTGTAACATTTTTATCATTCATGCAGTAGTACAAAGAATGTTTTTTATTTAACTGGGCCAAGGTTCGAACCCATTATCGCTCGTCCCAAAGACCATTTTTCTTATCCTGCACTTTAGCAAAATAGATGGGGAAAATGTTGGTTATATTATCCGAAATTTGGTTATATTAAACGGAGAATTTTAAATGAAGAAATTCCGGACCAAATTGGTCATAATAAGCGACTGGTCATATTATCCGTAGTCATTATAAGCGGCGCCTACTGTTGTTGGTATCAGCCGTGGTAACCATTCGGCAACACGACCGAACCGAGTTCTATGGAACTTTCGTTCGCAAGAAATAAGCAGAATAATACGCATGTGTGGTCGAAGAGTTAACGCGACCGATACTTATACAGAATCCTATACAAAGGCGTACCTTACGAAGAGAAACTTGGCCCGGTTGATAAAAAAATACAAAAAAGCAAAATAAAATCCTGGCGCGTCACCAAACGAGTTGACGTTAATTTATTTGGATTCCAGAAGGTTTTACGTAGACATAAATCTCATTCGATGTCTACGAATCGTGTATTTTATGTACGGTCGTGTGGCCGAATAGTTAACGCCACAGATATATATATATATATATACTGTATATATATATCAACGATTTAAAAGCGATCTTAGTGACGAGCCCATCATAGGTTCAAAACCTAGCCCGGCAAAAAAATAATAATAAAATAAAAATAACTTTTATCCTCAGGAGGATTCCCCATCTCACAAACGACCTCCCCAAGTTTTCTTCACCATTGAATATGACAGGAAATTCAATATCCTCAAGATTTTCGTCAACCAAGCAAGATATCTCAAGCCTCAAAACCATGCCAGTGGGTGCTTTAAGTGCATTTCATTCAACCGTGCATTCAAATTATATAAATACAAGCATATATAGATGTAGATGGAACGCAAGGAGAAATCATTCCCAATTCACATAACCAACTAACCAACTTATATCGATTTCGTTTTTCAAACTAATTAAATTTCCACATGAAATATCTAAACGTGGGTTAGTGCGACGCCTTTTAGCCGAAGGGTTATATGTTCGACACTCGCTAACTAGTCGGTTATGTCCTTCATTTGTCAAGGCACTAAACGTACATTGCGTTAAACCAATTGATTGATAGGTTCTACTAAATTAAAGAAACGTGTTAATCAAACACAACATGCTACAATAGCTCTGGTAACTCGGGCGCGAGGTGATCTGGCGATTACCTGTGTGTTAACCCCTAGGTTTTCCCATTCACGGGGATAAACATGAACATCTTATCCTAATGTTCTAACTTTAATCATCAACATTCGGAAATCAGGCATGTTCGATCCATACTGCACAGTCAATGTATTACCCGGGCACACAGAGAAGCAGAGCCAGGTGATTCGACGAACGGCGGACCCACTGTTTCAAGAACATTTCTCGTACGAAGTCCCTGCGCACGAGATCCCAAAGAAAACCGTTCAAGTTTGTTCCAAAGTCTATTTTAAACGTTGTACGCCTTTCAAGTGTCGGACTTTTTTATTATTTTTTTTAACCGAGCCAAGTTTTGAACCTTAGATGGGCTCGTAAAAAGGGCCGTTTTTGTATAGAGTCGGTATATGAATCGGTCGCGTTAACCATTTGGCCACACGGCTGTACCAGTGTCGGAAATGTGTCCAATTGATTACTTTGGTGTATTAATGCGTCGTCTTTCGACCGAAGTTGGCAGGTTCGAAACTGGTCGCTAACTAGTCGGTTATGTCCTTGGGCAAGGCAGTTAACAGACATTGTGCGAACCCAGTGGAATGATGGGTTATATTTAATAAAAGGAAATTGAAAATCACACAACACACTGCAATAACTCGGGTAACCCGACGATGGGCAGGAGGTAATCCGACGATTGCCCGTGTGTTAACCCCCTGCTTTTCCCACCAACGTGGATAAGCATGAATATCGTTCACTATCCTATCCTAAAATAAAAACGAAACAAAATCCTTTTTTACTCAGGTTTTTGATTGAGTTAATGATTTATTCATCACCCTGACGTCCCATCAATTATTTCCTCCTCGTCACAGATAAAATTCTTCGATTACGATCAATTTTCGCGTGACGAATGCACCGGTGTCGTCGAACAAAGGTTGGACGAACTCAATTTGGACTCGAAAGTCGATTTGTGGAGGAAAATCCGAAGTTTTGAGCAATTAGGGGAGGTAATGCGATCATGCTATTTGTGCAATGCAATACTTCGATTAACATGTTCGGTATATTTAATATTTGTATCCTTTTTTTAAATATTTATATTATTTTTTATTATTTTTATTATTTTTTGATATTTATATAATTTTTTTAATATTCATATTTTTTTAATATTTATATTATTTTTTAAATATTTTTATAATATTTTTTAATATTTATATTTATTTTTTTAACATTTATATTCTTTTTAACGACACGTTTCAAGACTGTTCGTTTTTAGTTTAGATTTTACTTCATGTATTTCATGCCCTGTATTAAAATCACGACACAGGAACAGGTTTTGCCGTCTTTCCCTGATTTGTGTTATATCATCAGCTGTTAATTTAATGTAGGGCAAAAATAATAAACTATGCTAAATAAATTCGCAGCGTACAATACTTTTTCCGTATAAACTCGTGTATTATATAATTGATAGAAATCCGACAATTGTTTGTTTTGCTATCTTGCCCTGATTCTTTGTTGTTTTTTCATTTGATGTTATTTTTTATGGGGGCAAAAAAATAATAAAATTAATTTGCAATGTACAATACTTCGTCCGTTTAAACCTGTGTATCGCATTTATAGAAGTCCCCGAGAAAAGCCGGTGACATTCTTCTCAGACTAGGGTATCTCCCAAGCGCTGAAAAGCTCACCGTCGTCTTGTTGAAAGCGAGGCATTTGAAGGAAATTGGAAACGACGGCGACTCCAGACCACCAGGTCAATAGATACAAACGATTTTTGTGACGTCGGAAAATGCTAAGGGATATTATCGACCAACTATACTAGTGATTCCCAAACTTTTTTTCACGTAACAACTTACCCCTGACATTTTGCTATACGATAGGATATTCATGTTTATTCCCGTGAGTATAGGAAAACCAAGGGGGTTATCACAGGAGCAATCGTCAGTTCGCCCCGCGCCTATCGTCGGGTTACCGGAGGTATTGCAGTGTGTTGTATGTGATAGACACGTTCCTTTAATTTGGTAGAACCCATTAATCCGCTGGGTTCAGGCAATGTCCGTAAAGTGCCTTGCCCAAGAGCACAACCGACTAGTTAGCGTCCAGTTTTGCACCTGCAACCTTTCGATTAATAGGCGACGCAATAAACAGTCAGACTAACCGGACGGACGGTAACACGACCGAACAAAACAATAAATATTCTACCCACACCAAATTTTAAACACAGCTATTTTCAGACCCGTACATTCGCGTCGCCGTTTGGCACGATGGAACCATACTAAAGAAAAAGAAAACTTCAACGAAACGTCGAACGTGCAATCCAACTTATAACCAAGCCATTAACTTCGCCGTCCCCTTGGACGTTTTACCTCAAGTTGAAATGCAATTCCATGTTGTGCACGAAACGGGGTGAGGATAAGTTTAATATTTTTAGCGGTAAAGGGTCGAGCTTGTGTGGCGGGATGGTTAACGCGACGGTCACATATGCCATTTCCTTACAAAATAGATCCAAGTGACTAGTCAATCATGGTTTCGAAACTTGGCTCAGTATAAAAAGTGTCAAACACGTGCGGCTAAATAGTTAACGCAACCGATACATATACCAACCAAACTTAGCGCGGTAAAAAAGTGTCGAAATGATTATGGGGTCGTTTAAGACAGTTTTAAGAAGAAAATGAAAAATGAATCGGTCGTGCTAACCATTCGGCCACATACCCTTCGATTAAGTTTGTAATATATTGTACGGTTGTGTGGCCGAATTAACGCGACCGATACATATACCTACATATATACAAAAAACGGTCCTGGTGACGAGCCCATTCTGGGTTCGAAACTTGGCTCTCGGTTAAAAAAAATAATTTGTAATATAATTACGTTATCCGGCACCCCCTACGGTGCTAATTAAGCTTCAGTGCTGAAAAGAACAATGCGCAGAATCATCAGAGATTACCCGAGTATAATGACCACTCGATATATCGATCGATTGTTACCCGTCCATATCTTATGCATGGCGTCACTTCCTACAAGTATCAGGGCGGGAAATATCGATGCTTTTGTAGTTTTCTGCTTCCTGAAAGGAATTATAAATAATAGTATAGAATATTCATGTTTATCCCTGTGAATGGGAAAACCAAGGGAGTTAACACACGTACAATCGTCAGATCACCTCGCGCCCACCGTCGGATTACCGGGGCTATTGCAGTGTGTTGTGTATGGCACAGACGTTCCTTCAATTTGGTAGAACCCGTTAATCCAGTCGGTTCTAGAAATATTCACTAAGTTCCGTACACAATGATATAAACGACAAGTTTGCCACCAGTTTCGAACCAGAAACCCTTTGGCTGAAAGGCGACGCACTAACCCACCAAGCTAAATGGGTCGGACTTTAATCTTGGCTAATGTTCCCCAAGTCCTACAGTTTGTATTACCTATTTTGTATAACGGAATGAATAAACTTTTTTATGTTTATCGTACCCCATCCAGGGTAAAACTCAACCGATTAGATAGAAAAGAAGCAATCGGATACCTTGAAATTGGTCCCCACTCTAGCGGTGACGAATTCGAACACTGGAGGGACCTAATGAGCAACAAGCCTCAAGCTCGATGGCACCACCTGACGGACGTAACCGAATCAGACAGCAAGCCCGCTAGTGGGAGCTCACTCACCAACTTAGATTTAACTGACACGGGGCGGGGAACAATTTAAGTTGTGACGTGTTGTTAATATGTATTATTGTATATTTTCTATGGTTACGTTTGTACATATTCTCGTCCGTAGGTACCATCGTGCAATATCCATTCGATGCTAAATGTTGTCAAATAATAGAATATATGTAGGATGATCTGTAAATATCTCACTTCAACTTTTATTTATGTTTTGTTGTTCACTAGGCTTATTCGAACTATTTATATATAAATATATACGGAATGAGTGCGACGTTTTAAAATAAAACTTGTATGATAGAAGTACCGACATCGAAGCATTCCAACTGTTTAGTCTGGTGGTTTAGTGCGACGCCTTTCAACCGAAAATTAATGAGTTCTACAAAACTAAAGAAACGTGTGAATCATATACAACACACTGTATATTAGCTCCGGTAACCCGACGGTAGGCGCGAGGGTGATCTGACGGGTTGCACGTGTGTTAACCCTTCCTGGTTTTCCCATTCACGTGGATAGACATGAATATTCTATCCTAATAGGGAACGAAATGGTTTGTCAGTCGAACCGAAAATCGGAGGTTTTCCGATCAAGACCAGTTTCGATTCCGAAACCCTTTAATTCAAAGACAACAGTCCAGTGAGGGTTTCAAGAGGTTTTAACTATTGTAGTTTTGCCGTTTCATCCTGTTTCCCTCATTTAAAAAAATGTTCTATTCTTCTTTATTGTAACGAAGGTGCAAAAAAATAAACTAAACTAAATCATTTTTTAAACCAGGACATTGATTGACACTGCGCGTCTTCCAAGCATTCTACTCCGGATATGTTAATCACGAACTTTCTACATATTCGGTGCAAGGCTTTAGCGCTGACCTCAAAACTTATGTACAAAATTCCCTTTCGTAAAAATATAACCTGTCAGATTTAATAAATGGTAGTGGCGTTAATTAAAAAATATTATTATTTCTAAACGTTATTAGCAATACGGCCTTGATAACATCATATTTCCAGAACCAAAGTTGATTAATAAGATTAATATTTGTTGGTTGTTTGCACTTGATTGTAGCCACTATTAAATTGTCTGTGGTGTACTGGGGTCCTGTTTTTTTGTAAAAGAAGAGTCAATGCAAATAGACAGCATCTCAGTTAGCATTTCTGAACGTTTTAACTTATTTGCATATTTCCTTCTTGCTGGACAACTGACGATTAATCATGCCAGTCACCTAAAATAAAAATAATAAAAAAAGAATATCTTTAAAAAAAAGAAGAAATTAAAATCTTTTGTAGTCGAAGGGGACAAATAAAAAAATTAAAAACTTAAATCAGTTGCTCTTTTTGGGCTAATAACGTTATCCTAAATTATTTTTAATAATGTCCCAACGTTCATTCATAATGGTATCCTTGCGATATTATATTTAATTTTTTTAGATACGTTTGGATGGGGTGTCACTTTTGGAAAGTGGCGGGAAGTAAAATATTTTAGGTCACGTGATAAATATCAACTTTTATCAGCGAAAATCCAATTTAATTTTTTTTCGCCTTAGTAAAGTCAAATTAAGGTAAAACTTATTTGATATAAAGTGATTAATTTTATAAAATTAAACAGTTTCGTTGATAATTAATGGCTGTATAGGCCTGTAGCGTTTTGATAAGTTTGTTTGGGTCTTTTGTTGCTACCTGTACTAATTTGTTACTCTCGCAATCCAGACTCCATCACGGAAGGTTCTTTTATTGTTGACCAAATGCAGATACAATGAAACACCAATCATGATTAATTCATTAAATGCGGGCACGACTTAATAAACACTGAACTCGGCTTCTCTGCATGTTTACTGCAGGAGCCATGGTTCTAAACTGTATGATATTATTCATTTTGAAAACAAAGAGGCATGGCATTATCTGAGAAATAGGAAGTCCAGGAAGTGTTTGACCTTGCGGCCGCGTTAAAGCGGTTTAACAACCGTGTGAAAGGGGAAGTCACATGGAACTAAAGATAACACCCGGTACATATTAAATAATGACAAAAACACGGATTTCCTACACACCTTGCCTTCCCCGAAAAACTGTTTTGAATTTTGTAAACCATTAATCCAATATGAGGTCTAGAAATCATTGTAGGAAATTCGTGGCGACGATACATACGATAATGGCAAACAAGTCCAACTTGTATCGTAGTAGAACATCGAGAACAACTGGAAACGGGGTTTAATTAAGTAGAATTCTTGGAACTTCAGCTTGGGGATATCTTTGAAGTTCGGTCTTTACAATATAGAGCTTTCAAATGTAGTGTTGGTCAATCGTTCCTTGGGCGATAAAAATAGTCGGTCTCGTAGCCCAAGCAAAATAATCCAGACATGCCGACATAAGCGTAGCTGGTTGTATATACAGTCCTGTATCCTGTTGGATTACGCGCTCTGTAAGAGCACCAACAGTTGCGCCTCGCAAGAGCATTGATGTAGCTCTTGTAGCTAGAGGACGCCATAGTTTCAAAGGCTTATGAAATGTCCCCAGTAAAATAGTTCAGACATACAAACATGGGCTTAGCTTGGCGTGTAGACAATCCAGTTGCACTGTGATCAATGGAAGCACCCTTCTTTCGTCTGACCAGCTGTGAAGTTGAAAGTAGACTCTGTAACTGATTTCAGAGTGCTGTTGTGGGGAGATTAGTTCAATTATGCCAATGCGAATGCCTCTTTCCTTCCAGAACACTTAATTTAATCTGAGATAGTCCTGCGTGTTCAAACACGTATTGGAGATTCACCACTGTAGCGTTTTGCTAGTTTGTTTGGGTCTTTTGTTGCTACCTGTACTAATTTGTTACTCTCGCAATCCAGACTCCATCACGGAAGGTTCTTTTATTGTTGACCAAATGCAGATACAATGAAACACGCATTCATGGTTAAGTCATTAAATGCGGGCACGACTTAATAAACACTGAACTCGGCTTCTCTGCATGTTTACTGCAGGAGCCATGGTTCTAAACTGTTAGATATATTCATGTTTGCAAAACAAAGAGGCATGGCATTATCTGAGAAATAGGAAGTCCAGGAAGTGTTTGACCTTGCGGCCGCGTTAAAGCGGTTTAACAACCGTGTGAAAGGGGAAGTCACATGGAACTAAAGATAACACCCGGTACATATTAAATAATGACAAAAACACGGATTTCCTACAGGCCGAAACCACGTTTTATTTCTGTGTTAAACTTCAAGCATGTCATTTCACGCTCTCTAGTGTTCAACCAGATTTTACTGGATGAAAAAGCGGTTTAACCACGCTTGAACCAGTTTCGTTACATAATTTTGTAGTAAAATTAAGTTAAACAAGGTCTGTATAATGTGTGTAATAACAAATATTAGTTTAGGTTAAATTTCGATATTTTCGCTGTTATTATATGCTAATATTTTAGCTGTTTTTTTAGCGAAAGTTTACGGCCTAACAAGAAAGTTAACGGCCTGTCAAGTTTCTTCTAAAAAATGAAAACTGCGTACTAAAGTAAGGTCCTTTGGATTTATGTGTTGCCTCCTTATAACTTAACAAACGGTGCAAAAAGACATACAAATAATTTTTATTTTATAAATTATGAATTAAAATTATAGGCTAAAATTCAAAGGTGTGTTAGAATTACTATACTTATCAAATACTTTTTATAACAGTATAAATTAAAAACAATATTTATCTTTAAAAGTTCCATTTTTAATTTTCAAAGAAATCTAATGTGTAGACATGCAAATCCTAGATTAGTAAGAGGCCGAAGGTTGCAGATTCGAAACTTATCGTTGATGGTTCATTGTGTCCTTGGGAAAGGCACTTTTTGACATTGCCTGAACTGAGTGGAATAATGGGTTCTACCTAAATTAAAAGAACGTTTTAATCATACACAACACACTGCAAAATATCCGCTAACCCGACGGTGGGTGCGAGATAAATAACATTAATAAAAATTGATAAAAAAAATCATGCGGCTATAAGATTATATAAAGAGTCTTAAAATATATAAATTGAATTTATATATATTGTGTTATAACTATGACATACATTTTAACTATTTGCAATTAATGACATGCTAGAGCTGCATTGTGGTAAAAGATTGAACTTATGGCCCCGTTGGGTTTAAGTTTGGTATTTATGGGCAACACTTAGGGAGGAAAAGTGAAAAACCAATCAAGAAACACTAATCTCAACCACATAACTAATGCTAACCGTAATGTATCAGAGCTTGTATTGTCCCAAACGATTTCAATAAGTTCATTTATTTAAATCTCTGTCACAAAAAAATGTGAATTCGGCGCGATTACGAAATGACAATAGTTTATCGGGAATTGGCTGTTTATTTGAACCAATGTTACAATAAGGGTTCTTCCATTTTTTAACAAATTTATAAACTAAAACTCATTATATAGGTCATTTTTGCATTCATGTATAGTAGATTTTATTTAAATTTTAATAAAAGACTTTAAGATATCCAATTTGGTGAAATGCATATATCTTGTTTTAAAAAAAATGCGGATTGTCAGAATTCTATTATAAAATATAATCACCTTATGAATATAACAGCCGAACCTGGCAATCCTTCATTCAATTGTAGCATGTTTTAAAATAAGATTTTGTATTTCACTGGAATAGATAATTCAAAGCTAAAATTTTGCATTTTTTAAAAAGTCATTGTTCTTGGTAAATTTAGTTATTTTTAATAAAAATGGAAATTAGTAACACTGAATCTGAAGAGATAATCTTAACACCAAACGAAGAAGAAGATTTTGAATCAGAAGAAATTTTCACGTTGCAGTATTTTGGGACAAACGCTGAAGACTGTGGCGATGTTATTTTCAACCAGTGTGTCAAGGAATTCATCTCTTTGCTCCCTACCACAGTTACATCATTGGAAGAATGTTTTCCAGACTTTCATAGCAAGGAAGAACTGAACAAATGCGTTCGTCAGTTTGTCAAGCGTTTTTACAGCGCTCTCGAGGTCAATTCTGAGGTCTTGCAGCGATATCTTAAAAACGTTATATTTAACATTCCTCCCACTACATTATTACCCGAGTGTATAGTGCAAAGAAAATACATAAATGAAAAGAAGAAACACGAACTGTCGGAACACAAAACCGATCAAAGTTTAATGTCACAGCTAGATGCACAAATATTGGAAGCAAAAATGTCCATTAAAAAAACAAAACATGAAAATATGATGAGAAAACTGCATTTTGAAAACCTCGAATTACTTGAAAATCGATTGATTTCAATTAATTCTAAATTAAATGATGTTGGAGAGGTTAAAGAATATATTGGAAAAACTTTTGATTTTGTTTTGTAGTTGGTCAAACACAAATACTTTATCTTCCAATTCTTGCTATTTTTATGTTTTCTTGATGTAAATATAAATATGTATATTATACCAAATGTATCTCTATCATTACCTTCCATACTTGTATATTTTCTGTACAAGGTGTACATATAAATATTTCATACATGTTAGTTATTGTAAAGCTTCACCAAGCTAACTTTTTTATTTTTTAAGTCCCAACAAAAAACCACTTGTTTAAGTTTATTGGGTGTTTAAAAGAATCTTGTATAATGCAAACCACAGAAGGTCAGAATGCTGTGTTCAAATTGGTGTTGGTTGGAGACGGAGGTGTAGGTGAGTCAACTAAAGTTACTTGCAAAAATTCAATTGACAGGCAATGCTAATAGTGATAAGGATTATTCTTAGATTCACATATATTTTTTTCTAAACACTGCTTTTCAGTATTCATGGCATTTGGATAGAATTGAAAAAACATGTACCGGTACCTAAATATTTTTGTTAAAATATTACTGTTGCTTTTCTTATATCGTAATACTACATCTTAATACAGGGCCAAAAATCGGCCACAAGTAGAGTTTTTCGGTTCTAATTTGTGAGACTCTAGTTTTATTTCTTCTCTTACATAAGTGATAAAAGCGTGTCATTTGGTAATTTGCACCAAACCCACTGATTTTGTATGAAAACCACAAATTTAATATAATTCCTCAACCCTCAGTGTTATATTTCTTGCAGGCAAAACAACGTTTGTGAAGAGACATTTAACGGGGGAGTTTGAAAA
>CH002356.1:513551-532588 GCA_000149265.1 Ciona savignyi
ATTGTGTTGCGAAACATGTCCAGTCGTTTGATAATTAACCACCATGTATAATGCTTCTCTCTGACCGAACACTAATCGCACTAAGACTGCGGATTTTAATTTCTAAATGCAATCATCATCCAGTGCAAGAGCATGATGGGCATGCTTAGCATACTAAACGGTCATATGGTTTAGATTTATTCGTTATAGACAAAGCTGGTAGAGCTATACTGTAAAAATAATATAAAATAGTCGTAAAGCTTTAGTATTAAAGCTTGGAAATGAACGATATCTTATTTATTTATTAACGGATATACATATTTGGTAAATGTATAAGCAATAACTAAAAGTTTTAATTTAAAATTTAATTTTTCCTGTTGATGGGGTTAATTGCCAAAGTTTCGGAAATTGAAACCATGCTTACTGGAAAACCAATGGAATGTTGGCGTTAGTAATTATAACACTGGTCCCAACTTTAAAGCATTTGCAAGTAAGTTTATATTTTGCCATTTAGATTTGTAAGTAACAACCATTCCCGTGCATCTGTAACAGTGTAACATGCTAATCAGCACTGAAAAAATGCACAGTTTAACAGCACTGCTGAAATGCACAGTTTAAAAGCACCAATGACCACCTTAAAACATAATGGGTTAAATAAATTGTCTTTACCCCGTATAATGAAAGACCTAGGGGCATGCAACTGTCAATTTTCAGTTTGCTGTTATTGATGGGAATAGATTAAGGTATGTCACTGTTAAGGACGCAGAGGTAGTTTTTGTTTGAACAATTACAAGTATTTTTGTTTTGTTTTTAGAGTTTATTTAATAATAGATAAAAATGTAATACTATTTTTTTGCAAATTAATTTGTTATCTGTAGACCTAACTATTATATTTGGTATACTAACTGACAGTACATTACAAAAAACTCTATTCGAAGAATACAATAATACATTAAGATCCTGCTACGCAACCAAATTATTAAACACTCCCTAAGATTTTTTAACCGATTTACTTTAGGTAAAAACCAAACAATATTATTCCTTTATATAAGAACATATATTAACGATTACATAAGCAAACCGGAAACATGTTTTCCTGTGAGCTGTGATAAACTACAATACCAGGCAGAAATCGCACATCTTTGCACTGATACCGTTCAACCCTGTTTTAAAAAGTAAGTTTGTCCAAAAAGGGAACGCCTGATACTTTGCTCGTTTAACCTTTATTTTTATTCTATTTCTTTTACCGCGGTTTAAAATTGTTAGTATGAAAATAGCGTGCGCGTTGCTTTTTATTTTATAGGGCCAACCAATTAGTGTACCATGTGTTTTAGGATTTATACCAGCGTGTGTTTACTTATTTTTTAATGCTTTAAAATTATCGTTTTTAATTTTTGTAAATTATGAATTTAATTAAAAAAAAGGAAAGTTTGTTATTGTTTAAAATCTTGCGTAATGCCACATTGTTAGCAAAACCTGTTTATATAATCTGTTTAGAAATAGCTATTCTTAAACTATGTTGTAATTAAAGCAAATATTTGCCTAACAACTAGGACTAGGCTATCGATTTATGAAGTGTTGGGATTAACAGAAAACCGGAGTTTTATTTGTGGATTAATCTTAACAATGAATATTTGGAAAATATAACTGTGATACTTAAGTTTTGTTATCTGAACTGTAGAGACCCAGTCCATATGTTATGTTTCGTAGAATGTAGAACTAAATATTAAAAGTGTGCTGATTGCGTTTAAGAGTTTGTTATCTCGACGACTGAGACGTTGGGTTAATATACTTGATCTAACCAACGGTTGCTTTTAAGCTGCGCGTAGTGAATTTTTATGCGAACAAAAAATATTCGGCTACCCAAAACCCACAATAAATCTTCTTGCGGAAAAAGCCTCAACAATAATTATAGTCTGCTTTACCCCCTCCCCTCTTTAAAAAAAGTAACAAAAATTAAACGAAATAGTTTATTAAACATTTAAGAGGTGTTAGATATGCATTAGATATGCAGTAGCAATTTTTGGGTAAAACACGCCAGGAAACTACATTAGAACTGGAATGAACAATTCATTTCATATATTACAGAAAATCGAAAAAGTTTAATATACACCTAAAAATAAACTAAAGTATCCTAATTTACCTTAAAACACCCCTCACAAATATAATAGGGATAGGATAGGGTATTTATTTTTATTTCCGTGATTTGGAAAACTAAGGGGGTTAAATCACGGACAATCGCTCTCACCCACTGCAAGTTACCGCGGAGCTGTTGCAGTGTGTTGTGTATGATTTACACGTTTCTTTAATTTAGTATTATTTTGCCAGGTTCAGGCAATGTCCGTTAAGTGCTTTGCCCAAGGACACAACCGACTAACTAGCGACCAGTTTAGAATCTGCAACCCTTGGGTTGAAAGGCGACGCATTAATCCACCAGACTAATCAGTCGGACAGTTGCATAAACAATTCATTATTCCAACAATCTTCCCATGAACTAACCACACACAAACAATATAAAAATATCCAATGGAGGTTAAACTTTTATAGGTATTATTTAGTCGTATTAAAAATTTCCTCAAATCCATATTAAATATGTAATACGTCTTTTTACGTGAGTATGGGGCACCCGCATTTTCCGCATTTTCCTTTAGACGTAAGTACAAATCTACGCAATATATTCCCCAAAGTACAATGAAATTCAGTTTAATAAGTTTGTTTTCCTATGGCGTGTTTCCGTTTTTAAAAATATTGTTTAAATTATTTTTCAGATATAACAACAATAAAAAGTAAAGCTTCTGTCGCATCTTCCGATGAATCGGTTTCCACATTAAATGAGCTGCGAATATCTGACAACCCAACTCTGATGGTCAATGACAAACAATCAGTGACCCTAGTGTGCCAATTTACTGCAATAGAAGGTGCGAAGCTGCGAGAAGTGGTGTGGTATAGGGAATTTAAAGATGGAACTGGTATAAAGCTGTTGACATATGACGCAATGATGAATATAAGTCAGGTTTGTTTGTTAAGTGATTTGTTCAGCGGCCGTATGTATGTTCATGTGCTAAAAACCACCCTATCTCGAGATATAGGATTTAAATTATTAAAATAAACAGCAGTATAACAATTTCTTAAAAACATGTAAGGTAAATTTCCTGCATGTACATGATAATTGACGTGGGCTAGTTATATACCGTCGATTTCTGAATGAGACACATTCTACCAAGCATAACGTCATGTTTTTAAATTAAACGAGATTATGCTTATAGTGGGCACTTAACAAATTGTTTTCCCTATCTATCCAATGCAAACTGACCTCACTAAAAAGGACTGTCACTTCAAATCCAGTTACAGGACGGTTTAGTTTTTACAATTTATAATTGAAGCTTGAATCTGCAACCTAAACTTGAAATTCCCTGATTCTTCACTTAAGAATATTGAGTTTGTACGTACATCGAAAACTTTTTCAAACAAAACATGTAGGGTATGCACAATGAACACCTTATATTACGAAGTACTCCACCACGATTACAAAACTTCACAGGTAAACGGGACCGCCGGCGCATGGTGCTTCCAATCAAACAAGCATTGGGGAATCACCACCCGTATTACCCAGCAAAATACTCATTTAAATATCGTTACTAAGATACAACCACTCATCTATAGCTTGTATTATATATATCGCCAACGGAGGCAGGTTGTCAATGAAAACTAGGTTATTGTAACAAAAAACTACGGTAGTTAAAAACTAAGTTGCTATTTAAAAATTTGGGGCCTTAACTGGTCTTGGCCCTAATTCAAAAAAGATTTGCTCTTAAATACGAAGTAGCTATATGTACACTTTTTTATTTGCACTAGTTCGTGGCGATGGGCCTTTATCCTACAGACTTTATAACCTTCACGGGTTTCCATCAATACGGGTTTAAACCAACCCAAGTTTTAAAAACCACCACCATTAAAGCCCACGCGAAATTTGTTACACAAGTATCGTTTCAGCCTAGCTATATTGGATTGTAAAAGCAAACTGACCAGTATTTTAAGTGCGGTACAGTGTTCGGGGTTATATAAAACTATTTCTTGGTGGGTATGGGGTATCCAAAACTTTTTGTTCACATAGTAAGTCACTATCGATTTGTGTTAGATTTAAGTAATATTTTATATTTAAGGTAATAGTCTCGTATATTTATGTGGTCCCTTTAATTTTACTTCTTTTTTTGTTTTCTTCTTGTTTTCAAAAATCCTAACTAACATAATACTAAGAAAAAGGAGAAAAATGACAAAAACGTTATTTGTCCCTTTTAATTAGGAATGGGTATGAGATAATTAAAATATTTCAGATTCGTAATAAACCAATGTGTTAATTTTTTATAGGTCTTAGCTTTAACTGTGTTAGCTATGTATTAGATACGCAGTTACAAATTTTGAGTAAATCTCGCTATGTAAACTACAGTCAGGTGCGAATATATAGATAGACACGACGGTAACTCCGCGTTTCCGTACTTTGTGTCAGATGTTTATACTTTTTTTATATTCTACAACTAGAAAAAACAATTCACTTAAAATTTAAAAGAAAGTAAAAAAAACGTTTAAAGAAAAACAAATACATTAAAATATCTCAATTTAGGCCTAAAAGTAGCACAAATATAATATCCGTTAAATACACTATTAACATGTGTATAAAAAGCTAGTCACTCAAAATCCGCAAAATAGATAGAGAATTTTAATCTACACAAATATGCGGGCCCTTCAATAGCCTCTTCAAAAAAATTTTTGAAAATACCACAAAGAAAAGATGTATTTAATCGCGGTCAAACGTTAATATGTGTTAACTAGAGTGTAATAAATATCTACTGGTATATTAAGTTGTATTCCATATGATATATTTATCAAATACGCAAATCGTATTTTTTATATGTGAAAAAAACACAATTTTAACCGTAATTTACATTTAATTTTTTCTTGTCTCTAAATATTGCCGAACGAAAATTATAACGGTCAAATTTCAAAAATTCTCGGCAACAGATATGAATAGTTTAAATATCAGGGGAATGAAATAGTGAAGTACAACGTTGATGTACATGGACCTACCTCAATTCGTATCAAAGCAGCTTCCCCGACAGACGACGGTTGGTATCAATGCCACGTTGGAGTGTACGTTACCAACAGAATTGTGGAACGAATTGGTTATATCTATCTCACGGTTTTAGGTGAGAATTTGTATAAGCTATATTTAGTGTAATTTGTCTATTAGTCTGCTTTTTGGTACCTCGTTATTTTTACTGGGACTGTATGTATAACTTGAATTGGGCTACTAAATATAGACCCCTTTCAAAAGAGAGGTACACATATTTTTTTCTTTTTTTTGTCTTACGAATTGTGTGTTTCGTTCATTTGGACAGAGTTATAAGGTGTCTTTTTAAAATATAACTAGAGAGTGCCAACCACGTGTTTAACCACCAGTATTTGTAAAACACAAGTTGTATGCCGTATATTCATGCAATGGGTCCCTAACCACATTTTGTATTTTATACACTGAGTATGTAGTTTTTGTTTCTGCAAGGATAAACGCATGGCTCTCATAGTTATTAAACCAAACTTCTTCTTCATGTGTAGGTAAAAAAAGAACAATCGTGTTAGAGTTACGAAGGTTTCACCACAAATGTTTTAAATTAAAGCTTTTTTAAAGTGCTGTGTATTGAAATGATGCTAAATTCCTAAAACAGCCCGATTTAGTTTTTGGTGGCTTCGGAGAATTCCCCATGGGCGTAGTAACAATTCTTAAAGTTTTAATCCAATTTGACGAATCCTTGTTGTAGATGTCAGTGCAATGTTGCATGCTTGTCACAATCATGAGTCAGAAACATATCTTCGTTTTTAAAGGTGTTACCCTAAGTAAATATCTTCTTTCTTTTAATTGACACAGGGTAGCTAACGATCCAGCATTCCACCAAATCTGATCAAAATTAGGGCAGCTCTTCAAACGCTATGGCGCGAAAAGCTATTTTTTAGAAAAATAGATTTATCACCCACAATTTTTCTACTGCGTATTTAGACCACGTTGTCTAACAAATGACCAAGTTTTGTTACTATTCCATTATTCATTCTGGTAAATGTCAGGGCGTTATGCCATGCCTGTCACAATCATGATTTAAGAACAAAATTTTGTTTAGGGCATTTCCCTAGATATTTTTTTTTTATTTTTTCTAAATGTGAAATTAGTAGGTAATGCACTTACATTCCACCAAATCTGAATCAGATTGAAGCAGCCGTTCAAGCGTCATGCCCAAAAAATCAAGTTTTTTTTTAGAAAAAATACCGTTTTGGTGTTTAACGCCCCCGGGAATTCCTTTAAATTCATTACCCAAAATTTTGGTTTCTGCATATCAAGACCATGTTGTCTAACAAATGTTAAATTTTCTATTCAATTCCAATATTCCTTTTGGTAGATGTCGGGGAAACATGGTATGCATGTCAAAATCATGATTTGAGAACGAAATATGATTCAAATCGGAGAAGCCGTTCAAGCGCTATGGTCTAAAAAGCTAATTTTTTAGAACAAATGACCGTTTTGGTTTTTAACGTCCAAGGGGAATTTACCTAAATTTATCACCCAAAATGTTGGTTTCTGCATATCTAGACCATGTTGTCTAACAAATCACCAAGTTTCATTGCGATTCCATTACTCCTTTTAGTAGATGTCGGGGCGACATGCCATTTCTGTCACAATCATCATTTGAGAATAAAATGTTATTTTTTAGGGTATTTTCTTAGGTAATGTTTTTATTTCTTTTAAGTGTTAAATCGGTGACTAATGCACATACATTCTAGTAAATTTGATTCAAATTGGAGCAGTAGTTCAAGCGCTATGCCCAAAAAAGTATATTTTTTTAGAAAAAAGTAGCGTTTTGGTTTTTAACGTCCCAGGGGAATTCCCCAAGATCTATTACCCAACATTTTGGTTTTTGTATATCTAGACCATGTTGTCTAACAAATAACAAAGTTTAATTGCGATTCCATTTTTCCCTCCGGTAGATGTCGGGGCGACATGGCGTGCTTGTCACAATCATGATTTGAAAACAAATGGTTATTTTTAGGGTATTTCCCTAGGTAATTTTTTATTTCTTTTAAGTGTTAAATCATTACTAATGCACTTACATTTCACCAAATCTGATTCAAATTGGAGCTGCCGTTTTAGCGCTATGCCTAAAAAAGCTAGTTTTTTAGAAAAAAATACCATTTTGGTTTTTAACGTCCCAGGGTAATTCCCCTGGTTTTATCTTCCAAAGTTTTGGTTTCTGCTCATCTAGACCATGTTGTCTAACAAATGGCAGAGTCTCATTGCGATTCCATTTTTCCTTCTGGTAGATGTCGGGGCGACATGCCGTGTCTGTCAAGCGTTTGACGAAAAAAAATAAAAATAAAACAAAAAGCGGACAAAAACAATATGTGTCCCAATTTTTCGAATGGGACCCATAACATCATAGTTTTTTTGAATAAGTCACTGACCAATTAGTTTTTTCTTGCAAAAATAATTTTTTCTTGCAGGAATAATGGAATCGCAATAAAATTTGGTGATCTATTAGACTACTTGGTCTAGATATGCAGAAACCAAAATTTTGGGTGATAAATCCAAGGGTATTGCCCTGGTACGTTAAAAACCAAAACGGTATTTTTTTCTAAAAAATTAGCTTTTTTGAGCATAGCGCTTGAACAGCTGCTCCAATTTTAATTAGATTTGGTAGAATGTAAGTGCATTAGCCCCTGATTTAACACTAAAAGGAAATAAAAAAATTACCTCTGGAAATAACCTAAAAAATAAAATTATATTCTCAAATGATGATTGTGACAGGCATGGCATGTCGCCCCGACATCTACCATAAGGAGTATTGGAATCGCATATAAACTTGGTGATTTGTTAAACAACATGGTCTAGATATGCAGACACCAAAATTTTAGGTGATAAAACAAGGGAAATCCCCTGAGACGTTACAAACTAAAACGGTATTTTATTCTAAAAAATGGCTTTTTTGAGCATATCGCTTGAACGGCTGATCCAATTTTAATCAGATTTGGTAGAATGTAAGTGCATTAGTCACTGATATAACACTAAGAATAAATAGAAAAATACCTAGGAAAATACCTTAAAACGTAAGATTTTATTCTCAAATGATGATTCTGACAAGCATGGCATGTCGCCCCGACATCTACCAAAAGAAATAATGGAATCACAATGAAACTTGGTGATTTTTAAACAACATGGTCTAGATATGAAGAAACCAAAACTTTGGTAGAAAAATATAGAGGAATTCCCTGGAACGTTAAAAACCACAAACGGTATTTTTTTCTAAAAAATTAGCTTTTTGCGCATATCGCTTGAATGGCTCCTCCAATTTTAATTAGGTTTGGTGGAATGTAAGTACATTAGTCACTGATTTTACACTGAAAAGAAATAAAAAAGATTACATAGGGAAATACTCTAAAAATAAGATTTTGTTCTCAAATCATGATTGTGACAAGCATGGGATGGCGTTTCGACATTTACCAAAACGAGTAATGGAATCGCAAGGAAACATGGTCTAGATATGCAAAAAAACAATTTTGGTGATAAATCTAGGGAAACTCCCTGAAGACGATCAAACCCAAAAAAGTATTTTTTTCTAAAAAAATTGCTTTTTTGGGCATAGCGCTTGAACAGCTTCTCTAATTTTTATCAAATTAGGTAAAATGTTGGACCGTTAGCCACTCTGTGCCAATTAAAAAAAGAAAACATTTACTTAGGGTAATTCCCTTAAAAACTAAAATATGTTCCTGAGTCATGATTTTAACATGCATGCCACATTGCACTGACATCTCCAACACGGAGTCGTCAAATCGGATTAAAACTTTAAGAATTGTTAGAAAAAATGGCCCACATATGTAAAAAACAAAAACTTATGTAGTAAACCTTTGGGAAAATCCCCGAAGCCATAAAAAACTAAACCGTCTGTTTTTCGAATTTAGCTGCATTTTCACTTTTTGAAAAGAAGTTTTAATTTAAAATATTTGTGGTAAAATGTTCGTAAATATGACACGATTATTCGTTTTTAAACTACACATAAAACAATAGTTTGGTTTGATAACTCTGGGACCCATGCGTTTATGCTTGCGGAAACAAACTACATACTCGGTGTATAAAATACAAATTGTGGTTAGGGACCCTGTAGAATAAATATATGGCATACAACATGTGTATTACAAATAGTGTTGGTTAAACACGTGGTTGGCACTTTCTGGTTAAAGATGTATTTGTTATCGCATAAGATGTTCTCTCTTCTATCACTTGAAGTTTCATATTTTCTCGAGCTTACGCTTTTAACAAATCCGTTTCTCTTAACCATATTTAAGCTATCTACAAGAAGCCTGTAATTCCTATCTTAACTAAATTCATATACAAAAGTACCAAGTTTAAAGCGCTAATACAAATCCGATTTAGCCTAATTACGTATTCCAACCTCACCAGATATATTAAATAATTAATTTATTTTCTCGTCCTAATTTCGTGGACTCGAGGCGTTCAACCAATTATTTATTTTCATCATCTCACGAATGCAAACTAACCTCACAGAAATAGTATATTCACTTATTGAAATAATATCACTAATAAGGTCAGATCCACTTGTTAGATCCAGCTTTTTATACTGCAGGATAGCGTTACTTGGGGTTTACCGAATAGTGCTTTATATTGATGTTTAAAATTTACTATTTTGTAGATTATCTCGGTAGAATTAATTATTTTACTTCTGTATTGTTGTATGTAGTATATTACATACTTACAACGTATAGTCTAACTTATGCATTTTAATTTATTTTATCTTTAACCAAGTTCGGTTTCAAATTGGTTCTTAGTATATTAAGTTAAGCGTTTAGAAAAACTCGTTACAGATTGGTGTTTGGGTTGCTTAGGGTTCACGGGAAAATAGTAACAAATGGGTGGGGGAATAGGAAATAAAACCTGAATCAAGCACCATAACAATAAAAAAAAAGATTGCTGTAGGTAAAACTGACATAAAATATGAAGAAATAGTGGCAGTGTGTATACAAGCAGTTATGTTGACAAGATAGTGCATCGGACAAAACAAGCAGGTTAGATTTGGGGCAAGTGTAGCTACATAGGTGATTAATAGGAACAAGTGTACAATGGAACTACAGGGACGATTGCAGCTTCTGTGTAACCTCGGTGATATCGGTGAGATGCGACGCGAGTTGACTGAGCAGCTGCTGGGCTTCGAGTTGTCGTCGTGACCGATCGCGTTGCGCTTCGTTGAGTCTTTCCTCTGCGGTTCCAAGTCGCTCTTTCAAACGGAAGTTCTCGTCGTATGCTTTCTGGAATACACATCGCGATATTGTAATGTTAGTCTGGCGGTTAAGTGCGTCCCCTTTCAATCGAAAGGTTGCAGGTGCAAAACTAGTCGCTAGCTAGTTGGTTGTGTCCTTGGGCAAGCACTTTACGGACATTTTCGATAAACCGACGGTGGACGCGAGGTGATCTGACGATTGCTCGTGTGTTAACCCACTTGGTTTTTCAATTCACAGGGATAAACATGAATATCCTATTGTAATGTAAATTTCGTCTGATTGTGTGGGATAGAGTAGGAGGATAGGATATTCATGTTTATTCTTGTGAATGGGGAAAATTCTTCGCGATTCGCGATATAAATTTTGTCTGATTGTTTGATGGTTAGTGCCTTTTTTATGGTTGTAGGTTTGAAACAGGGCACTGGCTAGTAGGTTGTGTCTTTGAACAAGTAAATCATACAGACATATACAACACACTGATAGCTCCGACAAGCCGACAGTGGGCGCAAAGGTTACCCGTGTGTTAACCCCCCTTGGTTTTCTCATTAGATAGAATTATATAGAAAATGAAGCAAACAACGATAGAAATATACAAAAAACAAAACAAAGTACAAACAGCCACCTGGTGTCTTGATGAGCACTCGTTATGTTGTTTCTCCACCACAGTAAGAACTCCGATACGTTGCTGCAACATGTTGCATTCCTGGGATTTTTCCATCGTTTCCTTGTGCAGCTTCTCCATCTCTTGTTTCAACTCGGTCACTCTGTCAGTCAGCTCTGCTCCTTTGTTCTTGTCGTTCTCCAGGTCTTTGATCTGATAAACATGGTTTGGTTTACTTTACATTGAATGGCCAAGTGACCTTTTTTCTCGGTTATACCGTGTGTAATTACTAACGCTTTTAACTACTGTAGTTTTGCCGTTTTATCCTGTCTCCTTAACTTAAAATAATTATGCCACTTTTCTTTAATGCAATGAAGGAGCAAAAACAAAAACAAAACTAACATAAATTGCGAATAATTTCAAATTATTTACACCGCTTTGGATATTTCTTGATTAAAAATTACAATAGGCTTGTTGGGTTTTACGATTACAGACATGAAAAATAGGAAACTCTAATAACTAACAATTCTTTAAATATTCAACCAAGTTAGACAATGGTAGAAAAAAAGAGACATCCCAAAATCCAAAGTGGATAGGAATCTCAATATCCCCAAAAAATCTAGATCATGTTTGGTTTTATGATCACTGACATGGTAAATAAGCAACTCTATTAATAACTAACAATCCCTAAAAGTTCCACCTAAGTTAAACAATGGTATGAAAAAGAGATATCTCAATATTCAAACCTTCTTTTTAAATTGTTCATTTTCCTCCTTGTAAAGTGTGAGCTGCCGGTGCCATTGATCCACATTCGCCATTGATTCCTGCAAAGCTGTGGTCAATCTGGCGTTCGTGTTCTTCAGCGCTTGCAGCTCAGTTTCCCATTTCTTTGAATTCGCTGTGCTGTATGGGGTTGGTCAGTTACCCAGGACAAATTGTTTGATTGAAGAATATATGAAGAAATAAGAATATATAAATCATTTATAGTGAAGAATATATAGGGATAGGGGGGGATATTCATGTTTATCCCCAGGGATGAGAAACCCAAGCGGGTTAACACAGGGGCAATTGTCAGATCACCTCGCGCCCACCGTCGGGTTACCGGAGATATTGCAGTACGTTGGTTATGATTCACACGTTTCTTCAATTTGGTAGAACTCATTAATCCGCTGGGTCTGTTTATATATTTCAGATTTGGGATTAAAAAGGGTCTGTTTTAAGGGTTGGAAAGGGAAGCTCGGTTTTAAGGTTTAGGATGGTCGCATTTAAAAGATGGTTTGCTAAGACAGATGGATCAAAATCAAGACAGGGAAAAATTCTAAAAAATTTTATTTCCAGAACCACAACAGTGAACAGATAACAGTAAGCTTCATTGTAGCAGCCATACCTTTGTGCGAGCGCCAGTTTCAAACGATCGTGATTCATACGGAGCGTTTTAAGCTCCTGGTTGCTTTGATTGGTCGATCTGCTGTCATCTGACGCTGAACTTAACATTTCATCTTCCGGCAACATTTCCTTGTTTGGACAAACAATAAACCATTATAAACATAATATTTTCCTATCTTAATTCAACAATTAATAAACCATTATAAACATAATATTTTCCTATCTTAATTCAACAATTAATAAACTATTATAAACATAACATTTGTTTATCTTAATTAAACAATTAATAAACCATTATAAACATAATATTTTCTTGTTTTAATTCAACAATTAATGAACATTATAAAAACATAACATAATTATTTTAATCCAAAAACCCGACTGATTAGCTTGGTAGATTAGTGTGTCGCTTTTTAGCCGAAGGGTTGCAGTTTCAAAATTGATTGCTGGCTAGTCGGTTGTGTTCTTGGGCAAGTACATAACGAACATTGCCTGAACCCAGCGGATTATTGGGTTCCACCAAATTAAAGGAATGTCTAATCAGTACACAGCACACTGCAATAGCTTCAGTAACCCGACGGCGAATGCAAGGTGATCTGACAATTGCCTGTGTGTTAACGCCATTTGTGCTTTCCCATTCACGGGGATAAACATGAATATCCTATTATGTTCTTCTCACCTCCTTCTTGGTTGGTCTTGGTTCACTATCATCAGTTTCCACTTCTCCATTTGTCGACGTACGTGATTCTTTTTGTTCGCTAAGTTCTGTCGCTCGTTCTCTGCAATCATGAGTATTTGTGGTTGGAATACAATAGTGTGGGACCATGGTAGCACTGGGACCAGAAATGTAGGCCATGATACATTACATTAGTAGGGGTGGGTCCGTGGTAGCACTGGGACCAGGAATGTAGGCCATGATACATTACATTAGTATGGGTGGGTCCATAATAGCACTGGTACCAGGAATGTAGGCCATGATACATTACATTAGTATGGGTGGGTCCATGGTAGCGCTGGGACCAGGAATGTAGGCCATGATACATTACATTAGTATGGTTGGGTCCATGGTACCACTGGGACCAGGAATGTAGGCCATGATACATTACATTAGTATGGGTGGGTCCATGGTAGCACTGGGACCAGGAATGTAGGCCATGATACATTACATTAGTATGGGTGGGTCCATGGTTGCACTGGGACCAGGAATGTAGGCCATGATACATTACATTAGTATGGGTGGGTCCATGGTAGCGCTGGGACCAGGAATGTAGGCCATGATACATTACATTAGTATGGGTGGGTCCATGGTAGCGCTGGGACCAGGAATGTAGGCCATGATACATTACATTAGTATGGGTGGGTCCATAATAGCACTGGTACCAGGAATGTAGGCCATGATACATTACATTAGTATGGGTGGGTCCATAATAGCACTGGTACCAGGAATGTAGGCCATGATACATTACATTAGTATGGGTGGGTCCATGGTAGCGCTGGGAGCAGTAATGTAGGCCATGATACATTACATTAGTATGGGTGGGTCCATGGTAGCGCTGGGAGCAGTAATGTAGGCCATGATACATTACATTAGTATGGGTGGGTCCATGGTAGCACTGGGAGCAGTAATGTAGGCCATGATACATTACATTAGTATGGGTGGGTCCATGGTAGTACTGTTGGTAAAAATCCCTGTATGTCTCAAGTGTGTGTCATCTCATTAAAATTTATTAAGTGATAGTTAGGTGTGCCCTAGGAAAGGCCAAAATTACCATTGTCAAATGGAATTGGGATAGGATATTCATGTTTATCCCCATGAATGGAAAAACACGTGTTAACACACGGACAATCGTCAGATCACCTTGTGCCCACCGTCGAGTTAACAAAAATATTGCAGTGTGTTGTTTATAATTAAAACGTTCCTTTAATTTTAGAGGAACCCTATCAATCCACTGGGTTCAGGCAATGTCCGTTTTGCATTTCCCAATGATAAAGCTGACCAGCTAGTGTCCAGTACAAATAGAAAAATGCTTAAAATCAACAAAAGTGAAATTTAGCAGAGTCTTAACAATTTATTTTCCAATTTAGCTGTGTGACAAGTTAAACAACCTACTTTATATTTAACTGAACTGGTCGGACATTATAGAAAAGTTAAAAACAAAACAAAAAGGGTTTATAACAACTTAAACAATTTAATTTATATTTAACTTAGCTTTGCCACAAGCAAACGGGACTGTCAGGTAAGCTTTTACAAGGATTAAACGTTGAACAACCCTTTTTATATTTACCTTAGTTAAGCCACAAATAAAAGGGATTTTCAGGTCACCTTATATCTTCAAAATGTTCAGTAAACTTGGTAAGCAATACATCTGAAGCAAAACCGAGACCGTACACTGTGTTTGCTCTGACATCAGCCCACTGACCGAACTTGGCTGAAGTTTTCGTGAACATCATATCCGGCGTAACTGTGCTGTTTATTATTGCCTGAGGATATAAAAAAGATGTGTTAGATGCACTGTGCTTGTGGTGAAATATTAAAGGGTTAAGTTTATTATTTGTTTCCACGATAAAAACACCTAACATGACCTATAAAAAATTAGAAAACAAGTTGTTAAAACACATATATTTTAAAATATTATTGTTGGTAGACTTGTGATGATTATAATGACTCCAAGAAATGAAATTAAAACTACAAATGCAACAAATCTTTGTGTTTCTGTACCTCATTATTTGGTGATCCTACAAAGTTGAATATTAAAATTATGCAAATACATTGACTGTTATTAAAACCAAGTTTTTAACCCATAACTATCAAAATGTCAAACATGCGAACAAATTTTTCGTTATTATTATGATTTTTTCGTTATTATTATTTAATTTTTTCGTTCATTATTATGATTTTCAAATTGTGGTTATTTAAAATCTATGCTTCTAAAAAAGTTCTTTAAGACACAAGAAGGAATCAAAGAATAAAATGAAATTATGATCATGTTGGGATAATCAATATATCGTGAAACAGCACAAGATTTGGTCCTGTTTTTGGCAGTAATGTTAAACATTTTTTATGTGTGGTTGCCTTATTTGTCAAGCTTTGTTTGGGGGGACAATGCTTTACATGCTGACTTATGTATTCTCAGTTAGGTTAATTAGAACGTCAATCAATATGGCCATCAATTACAAAATATTGACCTGTTTCGTAGCTATACAAAGGACATACAATGCTACACAAGGCAAGTATATGGGGTTATTTAAAATGCTGAAAGACCTTTCATAATAATAACTCAATATCTGTATAATATTAAGGTTATTTAATAACAAAATTTAAAATGCAATTTTTTTTAAATTGGAAAAGAAATATATAATAACGACAAATAATGACAAGTATAATATGATTAATATGGGTGGATGTAACTAGGTGGTGGGCTTATTACCTAAGCAACCATGATTTGATTACCTTTAATCACAATTCAACCAGAAACTTTATACCGGTAAGTTGACTAATTAATTGGATAAACGAACCAATGAGATTCACTCCATTGAAACAAATTGGTGTTCAAACAAAGAATTATATATTATTAAATAAAGAAAAATGTCAAATATGTGTTTTATAGCAAAATAAAACTTGTTAATAAAAAAAATACATGTAAATAAATATATACCCTAACCAAATGGTAAGTTGTATGGCCAGGCTATATAGCAGGCTATATATAAATTTAAAATAGTAAGATTAAGGCATATTAAGACATGTAACAATATATACCAGTATATGCATTAAACTTTTACATTTTAATGGCGATAAAAACATTTTAAGCATTTTTAAGGATTTTGCAACCATTTTAAGAAGTATAAATAATAAAATGAACCTTTTATTTAAAAAAATAACAAACACTAAATAAATATTGGTAACTAAATTGTAAATCAGTTTTATAACCAGGATATTAATGAGTAAATTCAAGGGAGTAAAACTCATTGGTTAATCCAATTAATGCATTAAACTTCCCAATTTTAAGGTTCATATTACGCTTTTTGTCCAAATTACTAGTACGAACTGGTTTTGTGCGTTAGAATCTAGGTGACATCCGCAGATAGGACGGCTTTTCAGCCCTTTTAAATTATTCATAATCCCTGATAGACATATAAGCATGGATCAACACTCACTGCACTGGTATGCTTTGGGAGAACCTTACTGTACAGCAAAAATTAAAAACTACAGCCAAAATTAAAACTTTTTAAATAAATGATGGGAGTGTAAAAATATATCAGTTAAAGTAATGATAAATTTGTATTTTAAAATCTTTGTATTTGTAAAATTTGTTGTGGGCCTTGTTGTTTAATGTCTTATTTGTATTTTGAAATGTGGGCCATTTAGAATTTGTATGCTTTGTTGTAGGCCATTTAGGTAACTTTAATCAAAACACAATAATGACAATTGGTAAATGTGATTATAAATGTAGAAAACGAATTAACATAGATACAGGGTCAAACAAACAAGTATAACTAAATGCTTCATCATCAAATGATGTTAAAATGTAAATTTTTTAGATAAATTTACGAAATTAAGCAGGTCCTGCTATAAACACTATTTTTAATATATTTTTGTTCCTTCGTTACATTAAAGAAGAATGGCATAATTATTTTAAATTAAGAAGACAGGATAAAACCGCAAAAGTGTAAGTAGTTAAAACACGTCAGTAAATACACAAGGTATTTAACGGAGAAAAAATGATGTGGTCGGTAAAATTTACATTAATTAAAATAAAATAAAAACACATGTTCGAACACAGGTATATAGTGCTCAAACTTACCCATGATATAATGGAAAAAAAATTATGTGGCCAATAAACTTAACATTATTCAAATGAGAACCACATGTTCAAACATGTCTATACAGTTCTGGGACTTAAAACTACAGTAAAACAATACACATGGTATAACGACTTGACCGTAAAAATTTTATATTTAAAATAAAAATAAAATACACATAAAGGACATGTTTAAACACAGATATACAGGGCTGAGACTTACCCCTAATATAATGGAAAAAATGACATAGCCATTAAACACCGATCAACTAAAAAACACATGTTCGTACATGGCTATACAGTGCTGGGACTTACTTTTGAGCCATCTACGCTTATGATGCGATAAGATCTTCGCGCTGAATCAAAGAAGAAATTCACGGCAACTGCCGTTCGGCTGGACGGGACCCATGACTTTTTGGTTACTGGGTCAATTACGAAGACATGGGCCTTGCTTGTGAAGATCGGAACTTCCCTAGACAAATGAAGATATTTGGATTGTTGGGCCGGTTAGTCTGGCAGTTTAGTGCGTCGTCTTTCAATCGGAATTCTGCAGGTGCGAAACTAGTTGTCAGCTAGTCGGTTGTGTCCTTGGTAAGGCACTTTACGAACATTGTCTGAACCCAACAGATTAATGGGTTCTACCAAATTGAAGGAACCTGTATATCATACACAACACACTGCACTAGCTTCAGTAACCCGACGGTGGGCGCGAGGTGTTCTGATGAATGCCCGTGTGTTAAACGCCTTCTCATTCATGGGGATAAACATGCATTTCCTATTCCAGATTGTATAAAACTAGTCTAATAAATGAAGGCAGCCCAAATAATAAAGTATACAGAATATATTCAATAATAAAGGATGGGATATATTCAGATTTATTCCTGTGAATGGGAAAACTAATGGGGTTAACACAAAGGCAATCGTCAGATCACCTCGCGCCCATCGTTGGGTTATCGGAGCTATTGTAGTGTGTTGTGTATGTTTTACACTTTCCTTCAATTTAGTAGAATCCAATAATTCGTTGAATTCAGGCAATGTCCACAAGTGCCTTGTCAAACAACACAACCGACTAGCGAGCAACCAGCGTCAAACCCACAACTGTTTGGCTAAAAGGTGACGCATTAAACCACTAGACTAATTTGTCAGATTAAAGATCCAGTCCAAAATTAATGGACAAATTAGTTAATACACTTGGGAGCATGTACTTCATGGTTATGTCCATATGTTCACATTCCTTAACCACTCAATACATCACATTTAATACCACAGGATACAGAGTTATAACTTACCCCATGACCTACTTGAGCACAGTAGTAGACTCATAAACACAAACCCAAAGTCGTTAATTAATTATTTCATATTAAACATGTCAACCCTGTAATAAAAATTAGATCTATAAATTAGGTAGTTTGAAAAGTCATTCTGTAATATTTCAATCAGTATGATACTGTATAGCAAATGGTTATAAAAAACGATAATCTTTTTTAAAAGTAATGCTTTATTATTGTAGTTGCAATGGACACCCATCTTTTAACGGCGTATTTTGGTTTTGCAAATGTAGACTGGGTAACAGGCTTTGCATATTTGAAGAGGTTGATTCTTTCTTGATGTAATTGCCTCATAAGAGCTGCATTTGAAGTCACCAGAGTGATCTGAGCTTCAAAATCTCGGTTTACAGATCTATACCCATAGTTTGACGAACCAATCATTGTAAGTGATGGTAAATCTTTCTTCTTGTCGTAAAACCACAAACCTTTAGCATGGTAAGTCCATTGCGGTCTTACATACTCCCAAATTTTAATGTCATTTGTTTTGTCCTTTTCTATGATTTGATTGAAGAATTTTTTGGTTAGTTCCACATATACTGACGGAATTTGACCAGCGAATCCTGCTGAACCTAGGAATCCATTAGCATCAGGGGAGGCAACTAGAATGTCAAA